>JAQQSZ010010280.1:0-12553 GCA_028646595.1 Phalanger gymnotis
GGAAGGAAGGAAGGAAGGAAGGAAGGAAGGAAGGAAGGAAGGAAGGAAGGAAGGAAGGAAGGAAGGAAGGAAAAAAAAGCTTTGCTTAAATCTAAGTAAACTATATCCATGGCACTCTCCTCATCACTTAGTTTGGTAATACTGTCCAAAAAGGAAATAAAGTTAGCCCGACATGACCTGCTCTTGATAAAGTCATACTGGCTCCTTAAAATCAGTGCTCCCATTTTCAGATGTTTGCCAACCATCTCTAATGATCCATTCCAGGATTTTCAAGGGCATCCACGAGAGTTAGCTTTTGCAAGGATGGGATACTTCACCTCCTGACTGGAACAAAGGAGGAAAGGATGAGTTAGGTTTTGAGATGGAGAATGAGAGATGAGGAAGTTCCTAACAGTTAGTCTTATTATCTATACTCTCTCTTGTATAACCAAAGAACAAATGCTAGACTCTATCTTGTCTTCTCCAGAAAAGCTATGTTTCTGCATCTACATGTGATGAAAAGAAATGCACTTTACCTGCAATGGGAAAGGGATGCAGAATTTAGTTTAACTATCAAGAACCACCAAACAGGCTTAACTGGGAAGCACTGGACCAGGAGACTGCCGGAGGCTGAGGGATTTTTACAATCTTCTTAGCAGGCAGTGGATGAACTCTTTGACCTTGGAGAGATACTTGAAGGCCTAGGATGAGTTCTTCCAGTTACTCACTCTGTGTAACTTTTGCTATATAAATTTTAACTAGACTAGGAGAATGAGAAAATCCATCTTCTTTGCCTTGCTATTGTGAAGATCACAGACTTGTGATTGTCGATAAAAGGACTAAGACTCAGGCATGTAATACGCTTTTTGGTCCAGACTTCTGCCTTCCTCTTCCCTGCCCCAACCCCCACTACTAATATCCTGACTCATTTCTGAGTTCTCTAAAGGTTCTTTTCTCTAGCTGGATTCTTTTTTTACCAGCCTGATAAAAGCCAATAAAAGCATTTTCAAGACTGCGGCAGCTCTCCCTTTATTCTAAGATGACTGTATTGCCTGCCTCTAGTATGGAGAAGTGGCTGCCCTCCATTTTGCTCCCATGGCCTCCTGGGCCACTCCCCATGCAAACACGGGATGGCACAGTCTCAGGAGATGGCAACCAAGACCTCCTGAACACAACTCTGTGGTCAGTGTGGCCCCCAAATAACTACCTAACTGCAATCACTAAGTGGAACAGAGAGGGCTTTGAGGACTGAATTAGCAGGGATGGGTGCCAGAGACTTTCTGACTGCCCCCTCATCTGGCTTCCTTTCTTTGGTTTTGGAGAAGAGAAGAACAAAGACTGCCAGTTCTCTCCTCAGCCGGATTGTGAGCTGCCAGTAAACATGGTGCCTAGGTACTAGGAAAAAACATGCTAGACCTTAGACCCCTTCCCTCCCCTGCATCCATCGGCCTCAAGAGGGCTTCAGGGATAGGGAAGAAGAGTTGGAAATGCAGATCAGGGAAACTGGCAAATAAGAAATAGACATGTTTGCAGCCGGATAGATCTTGGTGTGACCATCAGAAAGATAGTAAAGGGCAGTAAGATCCACAAAACAGGTGGCCCCGTAGATCATAGATTACTGGCTCAAGGAACTTGGAAACAAAGACACCGGATGTCAAATCTCTTCTCAGACATACACTTGGCTTCGCGATCCTAGACAAGTCACCCTCTGGGTCTCAGTTCCCTCATCCTTTAAAGGGCATAATTAACAGCACTTAGCTCACAAGACTCCTGTAAGAATCAAATGAGATAATTTATGTAGAGTGCTCTGCAAACCTTAAAGCACTAAACAAATGTGAGTTATTACCATTAACCCTACTTCTCTCCAGGTGCTGCTTTAGTGTGGAATTACCTATTAACCTATGCCTTGCAGTATTAGGATGTTCATCTGAAAAAAAGTAATGCCTGGCAGTAAGGGGAGTTGTACTCCCATACCCAGTCTTTTTTAGTTTTATTGATGTTTTGCTTTTCCATGACAAACATTTATAGATTATTACCATTTCTTTAGAGATTACCCTACTATTGTAACAGAATAAAACAATTTTGTAAAAAGAACAACATAGTAATCTCATCTGAAAGCGCGTGCAGCATTCCATATCTGTAGCACTGCCTCCCCACCTCTCTATTTAAAAAAAAATTACTTAACAGAAATATATTTCTCCCCCTTCTACCTTCCACTCCATTGGGGAAAAAAGAAAGATGAAAGACAAATTCATAGAAAAGAATATGCATAGTCAAGTAAAACAAATACATATATCCAATTCTGCATCCTAAAGCCCTCACCTCTCTGTCAGGAGAGGTAGAATGTATTTTATCCTCGGCCCTCTGGAATCATGGATGGTCATCACATTGATCAAAGTTCTTACGGTTTTAGAGTTGTTTGTCTTTACAATATTGTCATTGTACAGCATGCTCCCCTGGTTCTGTTAATGTCATTCTTCATCAATTCGTAAAAATCTTCAAAACTGAACTTACTGTAGTATCTATGTTATAGCATAAACAGCTCTTCTATTTCTGCTCACTTCATTTTGTATCAGATCATTCAAGTCTTTCCAGGGCTCTTTGAAATATATTTCCTCATTTCTCACAGCAAAATAATATTCCATCACTTCCATATACCATGGTTTTCAGCCATGCCTCAATAAGGGGTATTCCTTCATTTTCCAGGGTTTTTGTCACCATTTCCAAAAAGAGCTGCTATAAATAGTTTTGAACATATAGGACTTTTTTTCTCTTTCTTTGATATGTTTTGAATATACATTTAGCACTGGGTCAAAGGCCACACTGTTTAGTAGCACTCTGTGTATAGTTTCAAATTGCTTTCCAGAATGTTTATATCCATGAACAGTGTCTACCAGCAGTATATCAATGCACCTGTTTTCCCACAGCCCCTCCAACATTTATCATTTTCCATTTTTGTCATATTTTCCAATCTGATCAGTGTGAAGTGGAATTTCTTTAATTTGAATTTCTCTAATTTGTAGTGGAGTATTTTTTCTCACATAGCCATAGATGGCCTGGGTTTCTCCCATTGAGAACTTCCTATTCATATCCTTAGATCATTTATAAATTGGTAAATGGATCTTATTTATAAGTTTGAATCAGTCCCTGCTACCCAGGAGTTTTCTTTACTTAACTTCTAATGTAGACAAAACCTTGTAAAGGATCTATTCCAGAGGTTTTTAACATGAGGTATGTGAACTTTTGATATCTGTATTTTGCTACAATTTGTATCTTCAGTAACCCTGTGAATTTTGCTTTGTTCATTTAAAAACATTATTCTGAGAAAGAGTTTCATGACACACACAAAAAGGTTAAGAATCCCTGGTACTAGTCCAGGGCCTTGCTGAACTTTGCCTCTTATGGAATCTAACTTCTTGGAACTGACCTGGGTGAATTTGTGCTTAACCCCAGGAATTTCTCTCTCTACCACTTTTTTTTAAGTAGTTGGTTCCTAAATCTCAACCTGAGGTTCTCTTCTTCTTGATCCCTGAACCTCCTTAACTTTTTGTGTTTAGCAATTTACCTCACCTGGCTCCTAACTACCCTTCCCTTCTCTCCTTCTGTTGGCACTATAACTGGATGACCTAGCCTCCTGCCCAGTCCCTCTTTCTTTTCTATTACTTGTATGCAACATATTCCAAAAGGGCAAAAGTGTACTTATTCTTGTCATACCAGTGTCAGATGCTTACTTTGGGAAAATGGAGCAGGCTCGGCCTTGTGGTCCTCCTAATGATAATAATAGCTAACATTTATATAGAACTTACTATGTTCCGGGCACTGTCCTAAGTGCTTTTTTTAAACAAATATTATCTCATTTGATCCTCATAACAACCCTAGGAGATATGTATTATTGTCCCCACTTTACAGATGAGGAAACTGAGGCATATAGAGGTAAATGACTTGTCCAGAGTCACAGAGCTAGTATCTGAACCTGGATTTGAACTCAGGTCTTCCTGAATCCAAGTCCAGTGTTTTATCCATTGATATACCTACCTGCCTCAGTTTCCTCCATAGCTCATTTTGTACCTATTCAGGGTTCCCCCTAGGAACATCAGAATCTGGTTCCTGTCTCTGAAGAGCCACTAGTCTCTTGAAAGCACTGAAGCTAACAAAAGCATTTACCAGAAGACAGATTTACTAAAGGGAGTAAATAACAGAGTAGTGACATCGCACTCCAGCCCTTTACGGAGAAACGGCCCCTTTTCTAGTGAGCTCCATTTTCCTATCCAAAGAGTTCTGTTACAGTCCCCTACCCAGAACTCAAAGCAGCAACTAGTAGGTCCTTGCCTTGTGCACTATCCAGAGTCTAGGTCGAAGTCAGCTGCTTTCCTTCCTCCACCTGAGAAAGTTCCGTCCGTTCCTTTGCTCTGCTCTCTATAGGCTTGCCATTCCTCCTGCACTCTCCCCTTGGTATTTGTCCTCATTTCTCAGCATTGTCCTGAAGCTTATTTAGCCCTCTATATAATGCTGTGATTTCTGAAGCTCTCATCCTAGCCCCAGATCTTCTCATCATTTACCTGGCAGGATGGTTGCTTCACTCAGACACATTATGTTCCTTGTGGCTGCCCTACTTAGAAACTCTCCGTTCCTTTTTCCATTAAGCATGCACTTCAGTATTGCTTTTGTCTTGTGGATCCAAAGAGAAGAAACCCCTTGAATACTTTCAGAGCCTTTGAAGACCTTGCATCATGGGTCCTTTTTGGTATGGGCCTGCTACATCTCAAAGGAAACAAATATGTACAAATTCAGAAATAGCACAATGGGATAAAGTAATCAGAAGAGGATGTAAAAGAAAACTACCCAGTTCTAGACTAAATGGTACCTAAACTTTAAGACTTGTCCTTTAAAGTTCTTAAGGTCTAATTCATGATTCTCTCTAATTAGAAACACATTCTATGGCATCTGTCTCCCTCAGAGACCCCAAAGAAAATGGCATCCTCCCTATCAGACCACCTCCACCCCAATCGAGTGTTAGTCCTCCTTGGCGTTCAGACCCAAGATCATCCTGCCATTCCTGGGGTCCTTTTTCTTCATTTAGTCCAGACTCACTCTCAGCCAATCAAAAAAGCTTCCTGATTACTTGGTCAGTTTTTGTTTCATTGCCCATCTCCTATTTTATCACTTAATTCATTATGCTTCTCTTCTTTCTCCGACCAAAGAGAGAAGGGAATAAAAGAAATAATCATAATTAAAGTTTTTTTCCATCAATCAGACAATAGCCCAGTTTACCCAGCCCCTCACTCCAGAGTTAACAAAATACAGTCCTTTTATTGCATATCTCAGAGTTGCCAAGGTGGCAGGTCCTTCTGTCTCTGTAATACCAATCCTTGAATAAGGTTCCCAAAATCGTAACTACAACAGAAATTTATCAAGTGTCCTGTCACACTCTGGGCACTGCGCTGGGTGCTGAGGATCAAAAACTAAAGTCAGTCAGACCCCACCCTTAAGGAGCTTACATTCTATTGGATAGCACATGTACATACACGAATGTATTAGTAAAAAGTAACCCATTTCTATAATAAAATATCAGCCAAGTGGCAACCCTAACTATGCCTGACTTCTTCCAATCCCAAATTTCTCCATAGATTCTTCCAGCCTATTAGAGGACATCTTTTTACCCCAAATTATTCAGACACAGGCTTTTTTGTTTCATTTTTTTCATAACTGATCAATCAAAAATAGTTATTATGCACCTGCTATACATCAGGTATTATGCTAAGTGCTGGTGATACAAAGAAAGAAACAAGTGTCTGCCCTTGAGGAGCTTACATTCTAATGGAAAAGACAATATGCAACTAAGCAGATACAAGCAAGATATGTACAGCATAGATGGAAAGTAATCTGGGAGGGGAAGGCACCAGCAGCTGAGGAGGAACAGGAAAGTCCTCCTATAGAAGGTAAGATGGGGGACAGTCAGTGCAAAAGCAAAGAAGTGTGAGATAAATCGTTGTATTTGAGGAATAGTAAGCAAGTCCATGTGATGGGTGTGGAGGGTAATAAAGTAGTAAAGTAGAAAGGTTGGGGGGGGACCGGGTGATGTAGGTTTGATCCTGGAGGTAATATGGAACCACTAGAGCTCACTGAACAGCGGGATGGCATGGTCAGACCTGTGCTTTAAGGAAATAACTTTGGAATCCAAATGGAAGTTGGGTTGATGTGGGAAGAAATTTGAGGCAGGGGACCAACCATGGTTCTTGCAGTAGTCCAGGTAAGACATGATAGGGGCCTCAAATACAGTGGTTGCTACATGCCTAGAAAGAAAGGTTTGAATACAAGAGAAGTTGTAAAGGCAGAAGGGACTTGATTTGGCAACAGATTGGAAACAGATTGGAAACAGATGGAAATGTAGGATGAGTGTGAATGAGGAGTCAAGGATGACACCATGGTTGTGAGCCTGGGTAACCAGGAAAACGATGGTACCCTTGACATGAATAGGGAAGTTGTTCAATTTGAAACTATGCCAAAAGGGCTATAAAACTGTGCATACCCTTGGATCCAGCAATACCACGACTAGGTCTGTATCCCAAGAAATAAAAGGGTGGTGGAAGGGGGAACCTATCTGTACAAAAATATTTACAGCAGCTCTTTTTGTTATGCCAAAGAATTGGAAATCGAGGGGATGCCCATCAGTTGGGGAATGGCTATACAAGTTGTGGTATATGAATGTAATGGAATACTGCTGTGCTATAAGAAATGATGAGCAGGACGATTTCAGAAAAACCTGGAAAAACTTCAATGAACTGATGCAAAGTGAAGTGAGCAGAACCAGGAGAACATTGTACACAGTATCAGCAATACCATACAATGATCAACTGTGAATGACTTATCTATTCTCAGCAATACAATGATCCAAGACAGTTCCAAAAGACTCATGATGAAAAATCTTATCCATCTCCAGAGAAAGAACTGATAAAGTCTGAATGCAGATTGAAGCATACTACTTTTCACTTTCTATATTTTTTCCTTTGGGTCTGTGTCTTATTTTACAGCATGACTAATATGGTAATATCTTTTGCATGATTGAACGTGTATAACTTATATCCGACCATCTCAGGGAGAGAAGGAAGTAAGGGAGGGAGAAAATTTGTAACTCAAAAATTTTTTAAATGAATATTAAAAATTGTCTTCACATGTGACTGTGGAAGAAATAAAATATTACTTTAAACTGGCCAGGGGCATGAAAGGGAAACTGGGACCATTGGAGAGGTTGCAACCAGAGAAAATTGCTGAATCTCTGATCTTCTATGGCTTGCAGAGGACTGAGAAGGGCTTAGGGTGTGAAATAAAGATTTATTTGGCTATTTGGATTTATTCGCTTTTGGCTTTATGTGAGCAAAGGTTAGTTATTTCCCTTCTCTGGACCTTGGTTTCCTTATCCATAAAATGAGAGGGCTAGATGGTCTCTAAAATCAAATATCAGAAATTAGTGGCCTGTGAACACTGGATTCTCATAGTAGACAGGGACAGTGCCTAAACAAAATGCAGGCTGCTAGATCAAAGCACTTCTATAGCAACTTAATCTGATCTCATTCAAGAGGCAGATAAACTTGCCCTCAATCCCTGCCTAAACCTTGGAGTGAGGGGGAATGGGGAGAGCTTGCTAGTATGTGTTTAAAACACCACCGCTCTCAATATAGCTTAGAGAAGCAGGTTAAATTAGAATGCACATCCCCTATTGGTACATCCAATTTAAGGGCTTTTCTCTTATAAAATAGACTATGGGTTTTACTGAATAGAAAGGGAACCAGGGACCCAGAAAATGCAAATGATTTTCCTAAGGCTACAGAGCAAGGAACCAGCTGACCAAGGGGATGAACTCAACACTTCCGGTGGCTCATTCTTGAGCTCTCCATGATTATCAGAAGCCCTTCTATCCAGGAAGCCTGTTATTTCCTGCCCAAGGAGCCAGTAGGGAAACCTCAAGGGATTTGGATGTCAAGTTGGGTTCAGAGAAAGCTCTAAGCCTCCAGATTGAAAACTCATCCTGACTCCTTGGATTTCCAGAATAGGGTTGGAAACTTGTCAAAAAAATGTTCTTGCCAGAGTTTCCATTTTCACTTCAGGGTCCCAGGTAGGAAAGGGGATGAGTGGGCCTAGAAATGAAGCAAGGAAGGAAACAAACATTTTTCAGGTACCTACTATGAGCCAGGCACTGGGCTGAGCACTTTACAGACATCTCATTTGATCCTCACGACAACCTTGGGAGATAGGTACTGTTATTATCTCCATTTTACAGCTGAGGAAACTGAGGCAGACTGTAGTTAAGTGGATTTCTAAGGGGTCAGGTCTTCCTGATTCTAGGCCCAATTTCTTGCCCACTAGTTGGGAGGGAAAAACATCAGCTGCAACATCCAAAATCTTGCCAAGGGATGGACTTGGCATTGGATAAAAGGCTAAGAGTTTAGGGAATCATGTTTGTGTGTATGCCCATGTGCACATATGCATATACACAGTTGGTTATGGGGCAGATGATCTAGCCAGATCCTATTTTTGGTGACCATGTCTAATTTTCAAAAGAAAATAGCATTGATTAGTAGCTAACCCCCTTATCCCCCCGCCAAATACCAATCCTTTGGTGCCTCAGAATGAGAGGCCTACCTAGCCCAGGGATTGGCAACTTTTCAAAAGTACCCTATCAAGGTCTGCAAACCTGGCTTTTGGGCATTGAATAGGGAGTTTTTTCAGACCATCACTTGTAGTGGATGGTATTTCAAGAGTAAAAGAAATTGAGGTTTGGCAGGAGAGACCCTACCCCACCTGCCTTCCTTAGCACCTGTGCCCTAGGCTACTGGCCCAGGCAGAAGGAAGAGTACCTTGAGCTGGCAGT
Source organism: Phalanger gymnotis (assembly GCA_028646595.1). NCBI lineage: Eukaryota > Metazoa > Chordata > Mammalia > Diprotodontia > Phalangeridae > Phalanger > Phalanger gymnotis. Next base: position 8,849 of record JAQQSZ010010280.1, read on the forward strand.
CAGAAGACCTGGGAGCTAGCCCTAACTCCATCCTTCATTTATTTGGCAACCTTAGTTTTTTATTCTATCTTTTCTTTTGTTTTTTAATTATATTTTTATTTCATTAAATGTTTCACAATTATATACTTTTTAATTTTTGATATTCATTTAAAAAATTGAGTTCTAAATTCTCTTTCTCCTTCCTGCCTCTCCCCAACCTGTTAAGAAGACAGGCACTATGTATCAATTTTACATGTGAAGTCATACAAAAACATAATTCTATATAAGCCATTTTGTCAACACACACACACACAGAGCAAGTAAAATAAAGTGAAAAAAAATATGCTTCAAGCTACACTCAGAGTTCATCAGTTCTCTCTGGAGGTGGATAGCATTATTCACCATAGGTCTTTGGAATTGTCTTGGATCATTGTCTTGATCAGAGTAGGTAAGTCTTTCACAGTTGATCATCATTAAAATATTGCTGTTACTGTGTACAATGGTTCTGCTCACTTCGCTCAGCATCAGTTCATATAGGTTTTCTCCAATTTTTCTGAAACCATCTTGCACGTAATTGCTTATAGTACAGTAGTATCCCATCACCATCATATATCAAACTAGTTCAGCCACTCCCCAGTTAATAGACATCTTCTTAATTTCTAACTCTTCGCCACCACAAAAAGAGCTGTTACAAATATTTTTGTATAATAGGTCCTTGTCCTTTTTCTTTGATGTCTTTGGGATATAGACCTATTACTGCATCAAAGGCTATGCACAGTTTTATAGCCCTTTGGACAAAGTTCCAAATTGCTCTAGAGAATAGTTAGAGCAGTTCACAACTCTACCAACAAAATATTAGTATCCTTATTTTTCCACATCCCCTCCATCATTTGTCCTTTTCCTTTTCTTCATGTTAGTTGGTCAGATAGATGTGAGGTGGTACCTCAGAGTTGTTTTAGTTTACATTTCTCTGATTGATAGTGATCTATATGACTATAGATAGCTTGGATATCTTCTCTTGGAAACTGCCTGTTTATATCCTTTGACAATTTATCAATTGGGAAATGGCTCTTATTTTTTATAAATTTGACTTAGTTCCCTATATATTTGAAAAATGAGGCCTTTATCAGAGAAACTTGATGTAAAACAAAATTTTCCCAGTTTCCTGTTTTCCTTCTAATATTGGCTGCTTTGGTTTTATTTGTGCAAAACCTTTTAAATTTTATTTAGTCAAAAGTATCCATTTTACTTCCCATGATTCTATCTTTTGTTTGGTCCTAAATTCTTTCCTGATCTATAGATATGACAGGTAAAATTTTACATGCTCCCCTAATGATATCTTGCTTTATGTCTAAATCATGTACCCATTTTGACTTTATCTTGTTATGCGGTATGAGATGTTGGTCTATAGCTAGTTTCTACTGAATTGCTTTCCAAGTTTTCCCAGCAACTTTTGTCAAATAGTGATTTCCCGCACACATACATTTGGATCTTTGGGTTACATTAGGCAAAACATTGAACGTCTGGACTCTAGTATCTCTACCTGCAAAATGGGATGTTCATCGTTGTGCCCCTTACAGTAGCAACCAAAATTCATAGGTTCATAGATTTAAAGCTAGAAGGGACTTAGAGGTCATCTAGTTCAGTGTTTCTGAAACTGTGGGTGCGGTTACAACCCCACCATTATAAGAAATAATAAATGAAAACTACCCGAAGTAAAAGAGTTAGTTGTGGCAGTTTGGGGGGAAGGAAAGAATAATAGAATAAGTAAATAGGGAAGGAAAAAAATCTAGCCCCCATATCCCAAGGTACCTTGCAAAGTATAAATGATCAAAATTTATATTCCTTTAAACAGAGCACCCACATGTAAGGGTATATATGACTCCCCATATGGGCAGAGGGAGAAGAGGAGGAAGAGGTGGAGGGGAAGGAGAAAGAAGAGGAGGAGGAATACTCTAGAAGTAAATCGAGTAGATATGAATCCTGCTCTCAAGAAAGTCTGGTAGACAACATCATGCTAATGAATTAATCAATTAATCGATAAGCATTAATTCAGGGACTACTATGTGTCAGACATGTTTTAGATGGTGGAGATTCAAATACAAAAATGAAACAGTCTGTACCATCGAGGAGTTGGCATTCTATCGAAATATATGCAAAATATATACAAAAAAAATAAGGCAAACTTTGCGGGAGAGAGAGTACTAGAAGCTGATAAAGGGATTGGACCAGGCTTCCTATAAAAGGCATCATATAAGAAGAGTATTTGAAGGAAGTAAGAAGAGAAGAAAAGGTGAGAAAGCAGCCCAGGCATAGGAATGACCAATGTGAAGGTGTAGCGATGGGTGATGGAGTGTTGCGTGTGAGGAATAGCATGAAGGCCAGTTTGGCTGGACTATTAATTATGGGGAAAAGAGTAACAGTGTTCCAATGGTAGTTTAGGGCTAGAGTATAAAGGGCTTTAAAATCTAAACGGAGGAGTTTGTATTTGAGCCTAAGGAAGCCATTGGAATTTATTGATTAGGGGAGTGACGTGATCACTTAGGAGTAATCACTTCAGCAACTGTGTGGAAGATGGATAAGACAGATCGGAGACAAGGCGGGGAGGCCAGTCAGAAGTCCGTAGTCCAGGCCAGAGGGGATGAGGGCTTGAACTAGTTTATGTGGCTCTGTGAGTTAAAAGACTGAGGTAAACACAATAGATATTATGTTATGTAGGGTGAGACTGAAGAGTCAAGGATCACGCTGAGGCTGTGAGTATAGGTGCCTGACAGGAGAATGGTATCCTCAACAAAAAGAGTTTCAGATAAGGAGTGTTGGGGGGTGAGGGTAGGGAATAATAAATTTTATTTTGGATATGTTGAGTTTTTGATGTCTATGGGAAGTTGGAGATGCATAACTGGAGCTCAGGAAAGATTTCAGAGTAATTTGAAGGGAGATAATAACCCATAGGACCTCATGAGGCTCCTAAGTGAGAGAATGTCGAGAAAGAAAAGGACTCAGAACAGAGCCCTGGGATGCATCCACAGCTAAAGGGTGTAAAATGGATGAGCCAGAATTTGGAAAATGTGTGATAAGATGGGTAAAAGGAAAATCTGGGGAGATGAGTGTCACAAAAACCCAGAGAGAAAATATCCAGGAAGAGAGGGTGGTCAGTAGTGTCAAATGCTACAGAAGTGAGAAAAGACTATCCGATTTGGCAATTAGGAGATCGTTAGTAACTTTGAACAGAGCAGTTTCAGTAAAATGACAGGGTCAAAAATAAGATTTCAAAGGATTGGGAAGCAAGTGAAAGAAGAGGAAATAGAGTTTGTGTAATGGATAGAGACACAGTGCTGTTGCTGTTGTTGACTTTCCCTGGGTATTTATCAGTGATAGGGAGGAGAGACAAAGGGCAAAAGCTAAAGAGGAGGAAGGAGTCTAAGGAAGGATTTTTAAGGCTGGGCAGACTTAGGTGTGTCTGTAGGCAGTAGAGGAGGAACCAAAGGGTAGGGGAAATTGAAGATTAATAAAAGAGAATGATTGTGGGTACAATCTTCTGGAGAAGATAGGAATGGATGTGATCAAGTATACGCATAGAGATGTTGGCTTGGGGGCGGAGCCAAGATGGCGACTGGAAAGCAGTAACTGGCGTGAGCTCCCCACCAAGTCCCTCCAAAAACCTATGAAAAAATGGCTCTGAACCAATTCTAGAACTACAGAACCCACAAAGGGGCAGAGGGAAGC
>JAQQSZ010010281.1:0-12553 GCA_028646595.1 Phalanger gymnotis
GGGGAGCTCACGCCAGTCATTGCTTCTCAGCCACCATCTTGGCTCTGCCCCCCGGCACTCATCATTCTTAACTGGATTATTGAAATAGCCTTCCTGTAATTGCTATCCCTACCTGAGGTCTTTCCCCACTCCAATCCATCCTCCACACAGCTGCCAAAGTGATTTTCCTTAAGCACAGGTTTAACCATGTCATCCCCCTACTCAATAAACTCTAACTCTTGATTACCTCTAGGATTAAACATAAACTCCTCTCTTTGGCATTTAAAGCTTTTCACAACCTGGTTGCTTCTTACCTTTCCAGTCCTCTTAAACATTATCCCCCTCTATGTACTTTTATGGCCTAGCCATAGTGGCCTTTTTGCTATTTCTCTCATATACAACACTCCATGTGTTCTTTCTCCATACCTTGGCATTCAGTACACTTTATGCCTGGAATATTATTCTTCCTAACCTTCTCTTGGCATTTCTGCTTTGCATCAAGGCTTAGCTGAAGTGTCACCTTCTTCAGTTGTCCTTATCTGCTTCCCCCAGCTACTAATCACCACCCCCTTTAAGGTTACCTCATTATTTATATATGGACATGTTGTCTCCCCCATTACAAATGTCATGGAATAATAGAACTGAGAATTGGGAAGGACCTCAGAAGCTATCTATACAAACTATGTACTAAAGGAATCCCTACTGCTATTTACCTCTGCTCCATGGACTTCAGGGAGGTAGAACCCACTACCTCTTGAGGAAGCTCATTCCATTTTTGGACAGCTCTAGTTGCTAGGGTGTTTTTTTCTAATATCAAGCCCAAATTTACCTCTTTGTAGCTTCCACACATTCCTCTTGATTCTGACCACTGGGGCCAAGCAGAGCAAGTTGAATCTCTCCTTCAAATACTGTCATGTTCCCCCAGAGCATTCTGTTTTTCCTAGGCTAAACATATCCAGTTCCCTCAACTCACCTTCATTTGAAAGGGACTCAAGGCCCTTCACCATCTTCACTCCCTTTCTCTTGACACTCTCCAGTGTGTAAGCGTCCTTAAACTGTGGTGTCCAGAACTAGCAATGGTACTACAGATGAGGCCTAATGAGAGCTAAGTACAATGAGACTATTACCTCCCTGTTAGTAAAGTTAACAACCATTTATTTCTTAAGTGACTGCTATGTGCCACAAACTGTGCTAAGCACAGGAGATACAAACATAGGCAAAAAATAGTGTCTGCTCTCAGGGAAGTCACAATCTAATGGAGGAGACAACATTCAAACAACTACATGTTAACATAATATGTGCTGGATAAATTGAAGATAATCATAGAGAGAAGGCATTATGGGAGATTAGCTTTAAGGGAGCATTAAGTGAGATCGGGAAATCATTCTTGTAAAAGGTGGAATTTTATCTGGAACTTGGAAGAACCTGGGAGGTCAGGAGAAGGAGATGAGCAGGAACAGACTTTGAGGCACAAGGGAGAGCCTGTTAAAATGTGTGGAATTTGGACATATGTGAGGAACAGCAAGAAGGTCAGTGTATTGGAAGCTATGCCTCTTATAATGTAGCCTAAAATTACATTAGCTTTTTTTTGGGCTGACTCATATTGAGTTTGCAGTACACCTACACCCTCAGATCTTTTTCAGGAAAAAAGAAAAAAAAATTCTGTCTAACCATACTTTCTCCATCTTATATTTATGAAGTTGTTTTTTTTTTTGTGTCCAAGTGCAACACTTTACATAGCTAGATGGCACAGTGAATAGAGCATGCTTCTTGAAATCAGGAAGACCTGAGTTCAAATGTGACCTCTGACACTAACTAGCTATGTGACCCTGAGCAAATCAATAAACCTCCATCTCAGTTTCCTTGTCTGTAAAATTGGGATAATAATAGCATCTTACTCATAGGATTGTTATGAGGACCTGATGAATCAACATATGTAAACTGGTTTGCAAACCCTAAAGAGCTTGTTAATTAATATTATCACCATTTGTCCCTATTGAATTTCATCTTATTAGATTCAGTCCAATGCTAACCTGTCAACATCGGTTTTGAATAGTAATTGTGACATTTGCTGTATTAGCCAATCCTATGAGCTTTGAATCATCAGCAAATTTTATGACCATACATTCTATGGCATTCATATCACTGATAAAAATGTTAATCAGCATAGGATTGAGCACAGATCTTGTAGATGTACTCTAGACCACTGGACATATTAACATCAATCCGCACACATTAGCTTTTTGAGTTCAGCCATATATCCAGAATTTCAGTTACTTGTGGTCAAAGCCTAGTGTATTTCGTCTTTATATCCTCATTTGCTTAGCACCCCACAAAGTAGGAACTCAATAAATTAATATCAATTGATTCAATTTTCCTACATTGCAGCCCATCTGGCTCTTCTTTCTGATGAGTTTCTTCTCTTTAAGTTTAGTTTTCTTCAAACAGTTAACTGTGGATGCTTTGGTGAAGGAAGATATATTTTCTATTGTAGAAGGTGGGATTTTATCTGGAAATTGAAAGAAGCCAGGGAAGTCAGGAGATGGAGATGAGGAGGAACAGATTTTCAAGCACAGAGGAGAGCCTGTTAAAATATGTGGAATTGGGACATTAAGTTTTGTTAGTGAGTCAAGGGCTCTTGATCAAAGGCATGTTTTAGAAGATCTTAAGAAATAATGATGCTATGATTCTTATGTGTAGCGAGGTTCAAAGGTGAATAAAGAGAAGGGATCTTAGGGTTAGGTATCTTTTTGACAGAACAGAAAGTTCAAAAGTAAAAAAAAAAAAGAAAAAGAAGATTCTTTGGTTGGTTCAAATTGTACACCTCAGGATAATTTAAACTTTCAACAGTGATTTTGGACTTTTCTATTAGAAAAAACAATAATTAGACATTGTTCATTGTGAATGTTAGATTTGTATAGACAAAGCATTCATGAAGTGCAATTATCGCAGTGTTGCTATATTAGTATGAATGTTAATAGCATGTTTGTTTTTGAGATGGGTTATGCATTCTGATAAATGTCTGCTTTAATCTAGTCATCTGTGTATCACTTGTCTAAGTACTCTCATTTAAGATGCCATATCCCTTCTTGTAGCAATAAAGGGGTAAAGCAACATTAATATTAAATAATTAGAAAAACAAAAGGGGAATGATTAAACATATTTACATAATTGAAATAACACTGTGTCACAGTGGGAAATCGGGACAATGTTGTCTCCTTTCAAAGTAATTCATAATTCAGATTTTTAATTATGGCATATTCATTCATTTAAAGATGATTCTGGATGAGAGGGCCACTAATGAAATACAATCATTAGCATCTAAACAAAGTAATTTACAAAGTCTCCTTTAGGGGAAAAGATTTCTAGAACATCATCAATCACACAAGATATGCAAAAACAAGCAATTAAACCACACACAAGAACTACAACAGCCTTATATATCAGTAATGTACACATGAAAACATAACTGATTACAATGATTAGACTAGGGTAGTGTGGCTAATTTGTATTTTATGTAGTGATTCCATGGAAGAATGCACCCGGACAGACACGTTACACACAAGAGGAACTTCATTTTATTAATATACACTCAAAACACACTTTCAAAAAAACTAGATTTTGGGTGATTGCCTAGGCATTGATTGAGGATGGAAATTTAGGGCACAGTCTTTTTAAACCAACATCCTTTCTCCTGGGTTTCTTTTTGCCTGCTGTTTGAGTTTGTAAATGGGCAAAATGTGGGATTAGGGAGATATTTTATGAGAGGCAGGTGCTGCATTAGATTCTCATTATTGTTCAAATCCTGCTTTGGGCTTCCAGTGAGAGAGTGCTTACAGAACTCAATGGGTCAATGATTTACTGGTGCTTCTTCCATATACACAATTAACAATTCATTTAGTATACAACAGGATTAAATGGGTAGTATAATTTTAATGCCTGTGTAAAGTGTCTTGTTAAATGGACTCACAGAGGGACTAGTTTTATACATTTCCCCTTCATGTTGAATTTAAAAACCTATATCATTTCTGTTGGTTGATTTTTTTCAAGGTGGGGGGGAGGTGGTATGGAGAAAAAAATAGAAATAGTAATATGTTGGGTAAGAAGACACTGAAAGGGCTGGCACCCCTAGCATAAGCTGAACTGCCTTTAATAACCACCAGCTTCAGAAGACAAAATATCTACTATTGGACACTCAAAGGATAAAAATGCTGGTTAATTTTCAACACTGCTCCTTCATTTGACTTTACAATTTATAACAGTGAACATTAATGAAAGAATGGCTTGGTTGAGGAGGAGTTTAAAATTAGAGCACCTCTTCTCATTAGCCCCAACAGCCTGACCCAGGGTGAACTGAGAAGCAATTTGTCACCAGATTCTCATTTTGCTTCTGTTATCTCTCCTTGTAAATGAAGCGTGGCAATTTATTGTAGCATCTCACAGAGTCAAGAACATGATGTGTAAAACACATACAAAAAAAAGTCTTTCTTCACATTCATTAACACCCAGCACATAGAGGCAGCTCACTTTTCCCTCTAATGAAAGAGGGGGGAATCTTAAATCTAAAGCTTTCTATCACGTGAAGAAGTCCTCTTCAGGCCATTAGACAGGAGCTGAGTTGGATTGAAGGAAGGTCATTGACAAAAAAAAAAAACAACAAAAAAAACCACAACAGTGAATGGCAATATGAGGAAATAGAAAATGGATAAAAGAAGAGACTTTAAAAAGCTCAAAGACTGAAAAGCACGGTTTTGGCATCAATGATCAACCTTTCTTATCTCTGTGTTTTCTGTTTTCAGTGAAGAAAGGAATATATAGCTTTTTATTTAGCTGGGAATTGCTTTAATGTTTGGCCAATTCTTATTTCTTCACCCTTGATCTGACCTTGCAGGAGGCATTAAATTAGGTTCATTTGAAGAGCACATTGTCTATGATCTATAAAAGAAGTTTGCCTTTTTTTCCTTTAGAAGAAATTGCAGTGTGCAAGGTATTAATGCACTCTGATTATGTAACTGACAGCTCTTTTCCTGGGCTGGTAATATACTATCTTACCTCCTCTGATTAATTCTGATTAATGGCTTGGTTGTGTATAGTCTGTCAAATGGCACCTCAGAAGAAACCTATTAACAAATTAGTTTATAGTACAAATTCCAAGAGAGGCTGGGAGCACCATTTGAATTAGATCTTTGTATGCTTTTGTGAGGATATAGAGTTGTATACAGTGTTGTAAATATAATAAAACTCAATATTTGTTAATGATGATATTATGAAATATATTTATATCAGAAAAAGGCCACTATTTAAGCCAACCAATAAATTCCTGTGTTTGTAGACATTTCAGTTAGACTATGATGGAGTGATTTGAGTGATTTGAACCTAAAGGGAAGTTGTGTTCTGTACTCAACATGCCCTCTTCTGGTTTTAATGCTTGAAATTAGTTTTTTTTTCATGAGCTATATTTGTTCATGATATCAAGATACTACCAAAAGACCTAATGTATTATGGTCTTGAAGTGATAAAAATTTTTTATAATCATTTCTGGTACTACAATGATTTACTGCCTCCTTAACTCAGCATTTTTCTTGTAGTGTTTATTTCTCATAGTCCATTGTAAACTATTGTTTATATTCTCTATGATTTGAAGAGAATTGAGCAATTCTAGCTAGTTATACCTTGTTGTACTTCTTTAAGTGCTCTTCACTTAGTCTGTGCTAAATTCAGTGATAAATTGAATCTGAAATATATCCTACTGGGTTTCAAAGGAAAAGTCAGGCTACAATAATTTTTATGGATAAATCACAGGACTATAAAATGCTAGAATTGTAAAGCATTCTCTAATGCAATCTTTGTATTCTACAGGTGAGGAAACTGAGGCCAGAGAGGTAAAATTTTCCAGAAGTGACAGTGGTAGTCAGTGGCAGATCTTCTGATTTCAAACCTAGTAGTCTTTCCACTGACAACTACATGGCTTAGTAGATAGAGTACTGGGTCTGGAGTCAGGAAGAACTGAGGTCAAATCCAGTTTCAGACACTTACTAGCTGTGTGATCCTGGGCAAGTCACTTAACCTTTGTTTGCCTTAATTTGCTGGAGAAGGAAATGGTAAAGCAATCTAGTATTTTTGCTAAGAAAACTCCATATAAGGTCACAAAGAGTTGGATACAACTGAACAATTCTTTCTACTATATCATACTTCCTTACAGATATTTTAGACAAAATTCTTTATTTATTTTTGAAAATAAGCCCTGTAGGCTTTTTCTCTGCTATACAGGACAGAATGATCATTCTGGCTGTTACTCCGATTGAGGCAGGATGGGGTGGATGGCTAGCTAGAACAAAAGTCAGGAATACCTGGCTGTCTAACTCAGAATAAGTCACTTAACCTCTCATTACCCCACACAACCCTACCACTCTTAAGTTGCAGGTTCTGATCTTCACTGTTGAGGATTTTCTTAACTGGGGTTTCTTATATCAATGGAATCACAGGTCTGGTTTTAAAAAATAATTTGTCTTATAATTACCTGGAAAGAGCATTAAACTGACTCTCTTAGGTAACTGAGGCCATTGGGTATTATGTGATGTGTTTACTAGTTAAAAAATTTTAGTTATTCATTGGTTATTCTTGCAGGAGGCAGCTAGTGTTTTCCTGTAACTTGATGCCTTTACTTATTTGGTGTTGTTCAGTTCTTTCCATTGTGTCTGATTCTTTGTGACCCCATTTGGGGTTGCCTTGGCAAAGATATTGGAATAACTTGCCATTTTCTTCTCCAGGTCATTTTACAGATGAGGAAACTGAGGCACAGCTAGGAAGTATTAGAGGACAGATCTGAACTCAGGTGTTGCTGACTCCAGGCCCAGTACTCTATACACTGTGCCACCCCGCTAGCCCTATTTATAGGACATATTTTCTTTACCAGGAGGAACACTGGGACTCTGGTGTTTTGCAGATATATTTAAGCAATATATTTAATAATGTTTTTAAATATTACATTACATTACATTTAAGGAAATATTTTGATATATTTAAGCAAATGTGACAGTCTTTCCAGGGGTTAGTGGTCAAGCATCTTCTCATAGTCTACTATTCCACACAGCCATTCTATTTCTTTAACGTAATCATCATTATTTACCTTTATATTTCCCAACACAATGATTATTTATTAGTTTCAGCACTAAATAGGGACTCAATATAGAGACAAAATAGAGATTCAATAAATATTCATCAATAGACTGGTAAGACAATGAAAGCAAGTGCATTTCCAAAGAACATTCTGCCAGGAGGAATTTTCATTTATATGAAAATACAAAAATCTTCACCCTTGCATTTGACGTCTTTCACAATCTGACTTTCACCTACCTTTCTAGTCTTATTTCACACACTATCTGTTCCAGTCAGATTGATTTATTTGATGGTCCTGTCACACTTCATTTCCTAACTCTGTATTTATGCAAGTATTCCCACATTTCTGTTATGCAGTTCTTCCTCACTTGCATCTCAATCCCTAGCTTCCTTCAAAGCATAGTTTAGATGTCATTTCCCCATAGGGCTTTTTTTGGATTCCTCTCCTTACTTCAAATTACTTTGGATATATTTTGTTTTTACTTATGCAAAGTGTGTGCATGGCCATCTAACATGTATTTTCCATATAGGTTGTCTAAATGTCTAAATGCATGTGGCTTATGGGGAGACATGGAGAGATACAATCTGAGGTCTAGACTTACTCTGAGGAGTAAAGAGCCAGCATAATAGCTAAGGGGAAGGGCAGGCAAGCCCCAGGGTGTCATCAGGCTGGGTATTCTGTCCTCTGGTCTATGAGAGAGTACCAGACTAGAATTGTATTTGCTTTCCTAAATATTGCTGGCCTAGAGTTTCAAAATAAAAAGCTACTTTCTAAAATACTCTCAAGGGGAAAGAGTTGCTCTAAACTTATATTCACCAGTTTGGTTCTTTCTCACTACATTTTCATTAAGCAAAAAACCATTAAAATAGTGAATATTGAATAAACTTATCTATCCAAACAAATGAATAACATTATTATTAGACATTATACAAAAGTTGTAACAGAAGTTGTACCAAAAATATGCAGAATAGATGCACTTGCTAACTGGAAACAAGATGTTCTACCTAAAAAGGAGAGAGAGAGAGAGAGAGAGAGAGAGAGAGAGAGACAGAGAGAGAGAGAGAGAGAGAGCGAGAGAGCGAGCGCAATCTCATAATCTCACACAGCCTCATTTTAGGAGAAATATCCTGAAGTATCTAGAGAAGCCAGCTAGAAATCAGGGACATGTTGATGAGCTGGCTTCCCCTGCATATCTGTATCTTACAAAGTTTCTCTCTCTCCACATGTCTGGAGTTACTTCCCAAGGGACTCTGGAGCTTTACATATCCTATCAAAGAATGTTTCTCCTTTCCTATGCTTTCTTACCAACTCTTCTCCTTAAACAATCATGATGCATTGTGTTAGAACCCTTTTCATTGATTAAGAGAGTCCCATGCAAAGTGACCCAAGCTTGGTTAGAAACTGAGGTTATACTTACTTGTGTACACATTATATCCCCTCAGAAGAATATAAATTCCTTAAAGATAGGGCCTATTTCATTTTTGCCATGGTGCCTGACACTCAGTAGGCTCTTAGTACAATGTTTTTTTGAGTTGAACTGAATATACATTTATATATATATATATATATATGTGCATATATATACATATATACACACATGTATATACATATATACACATATCATATACATGATCATTACTGATGACAGCACAGGTTCATTTAAGTATTGAAGTATGTAGGCTAGTTATAGCAATGCTGTTCAAATATATTCTGTACAAGCTCCAATTAAATTAAAAGAATAAGATAAAATAAAAACCAAAAATGGGCTAGTAATTGGCTGACAAAGAACCTGTCCCCAACTTAAATATTTCATTTAAGCATACCAAGAATATATATAATGTATAAATATGGGTATTGTTGTTAAATTAATTCTCTCTCTCTTTCTCTCTCTCTCTGTCTCTCTCTCTTTTGCACCACTCTCTCTTGGAACTAAGCGATCTAGTTTGATGGTAAAGAAGGTTGGAGCCAGAAGCTGGACTTCAATAAGTGTGTGCCAAGTTTATCACCTTTCTAAAGTTAGTAGATCTGTTTTGCCTATCTATGTGTGGCTACCATGGCTACTACTTCTACTCTTATTTAAACTATTGAGCTGGATGCTGAGAGAGTAGTTGAATCCAAGTTCTATGAGTGTAACCCTCAGGAGTTAGGGTTTCTAGTACTATTCCCTAGGAACTCTGACCAGTGTGTTCCCACTGATTATCAGCCAGGCTTGATTAACTTTTGGAAAGCATAAGCAGGTATAGAAGCAACAGAGATTAGATGATGGGGTGGGAGTGAGAAGGGGGGGGAGTCTTATCTTGTGCACACGATGTCCCTGGGGAGAGTGGGCTCAAACTTATAAAAAATAATACAATGAGGGATACACACAAGGAATTCATGAAGCGAAAGGGTCACTGGTCTTGGTCTTTTTTCCTCAGAAATTTCCCTTTAGGTGTAAGTATCTTCTGAGCTTTGAGTGTTTGTGCCTTTATAGAGACCTGAAGCTATTTCCTTGGTGTATCTATTTTGTCTTTTGTGTGTCTTTCAGCTCCAGATACAGATGTTATCAAAAACTGCTATTCTGAGGATTCTTCTACCTGCTATAGTAAACACTGCCACCAGAGCTGATGTAAAGCCCATGTCTTCCATCCTTTCAAAGTACACAAAATATTAACTTGACTAATTCCATTTCTCAATGAGTTTTTCTGAGAGCTTCTCTTTGCCCTTCGCATATCTCTCTTTAATCCTAGCTGGATGCATTATCTCCTGCTAGTCTAGTCTCTCCAAGGGATGGACTCTTTCTTCCCACAGGAATGTTTTCCTCTCAAGGGCTAGAACCCTTAGATCATAGATATCAGTTTTCTTCTATTTGACTGACTGGGTCCAAAATAACTTGCTATTTTCACATGCAGTCTTAAATTATGCCTTGATCTTCGACCAGTCACAAGATATTTCCTATGTTATATCATTTGCATCATCTAATAATCCAAAGCCCCTATGATTCATTCAAATTGATTAAAGACTTGTCATACTTAGTTTACATTTTTGATTGATTGAATATAGCTGTCTTGATCTTACTTACATAGGAATGGCCATGAAATTTGAAATATCTCTCCACAGTTTCATGCACACAGCAGATGCAAAAATTGTTGTGCTGAGACATCCAGGGAAGTGTGATATTAGGGGTCAACTTCTTAGAGAATGGTATCAATTTCTGTTTCCTTATGAGACATGTATATAAACTGTATGTGCATTTTTGGGGTACACATGTACCGGAATACTATAATACTAGTAGCTTCCTACAACAGCTTGTGTGCTGCTTTCTTTAAGTGAAATTAAATTGTTAGCCAGTAAGGGGGTAAAATATTTGATATGTCCACCAGGTGGTACTATCATCAAAGTGCCAGACAAATGGTTTTGTTACCATCTCCCTGGTGTACAGGTACAAACCTCACTTTTGTATAGGGAAAGGTGACCAAATTAAAACCTACATTAGTTGTTTTATGACTGTGAACTAAGGGATGATGAATAGTTAGTTAGATTTAATCTCAAACTTCAAAGATATCTCAAATTTTTACATACCCCAGGGTTCTCTTTATCACAGTAGTTCCCTGACTAAAACCATCAGTAAGCGTTATCTGTAATGGGAATAAATAAGAAGCCTTCCCAATGAGATTGGGGTGAAATAAGGATACCCATTTCACCACTATTATTCAATGTTGTATTAGAAATGGTAGCTATAGCACTGAGAGAAGAAAAAGAAATGAAAGAAATAAAAATAGGCAATAAGGAAACAAAACTATTACTCTTTGCAGATGATATGGTGATATATTTGGATAATCCTAGAGAATATACTAAAAAAGTGCTTGAAATTATTAACAACCTTCTCAAAGTTGCAGGATGTAAAATAAACCCACATAAATAATCAATGCATATTACAAAGTCCAGCAGGAATAGATAGAAAGAAAAAATCTATTTAAAGTAACTATAGACAATAAAACGTACTTGAGCAGATGCTGCTCAAGACAAACTGTCAAGACAGAAACTGAGGAACTATATGAACACAATTACAAAACACTTTTTCACACTAATAATGTCAAATCTGAAAAATTGGAAAAGTAATTGCTCATGGGCAGGATGAGCCAATATAATAAAAATGACAACTGTACCTAAATTAATTTGCTTATTCAGTACTATACCAATCAAACTACCAAAAATTATTTTACAGAGCCAGAAAAATAATTTAAAAATTCATATGGGAGAACAAAAAATCAATGATATCAAGGGAATTTAATGAAAAAAGCTGAAGGAGGGGCGAAGCAAAGATGGCCCCATGAAAACAGTGTCTTACTGGAGCTCTCTCACAAGTTCTGTCAGATTCCTATAAAAAAAGTGAATTCGAGCAGATTTGAGAGAGTTAGAAACCGCAAGAAGTCTGAATGGGGCAAATTTCCCAGACAGGAGAGTCTGAAAGGCCGAAGGAACGAATTTGTGGGCTAGGAGAGCGCTCGGTGTGCGGAGCTGCTCCAGACAGGACCAAAGCAGAAGTGGCTGGCCGGGAAACCCATGTGGGAAACAGGCTGGGAAAAAGCCAGGCATCCAAAACCAGTGGAGATCCCCAGGCCTCCCAACACAGGACAGCACTCTGTAGAAGTGAAGAGAGGCAGTGCAACGCCAACGACTGTGAGATACCAGCTCCTGAGGCTTGCAGCCCAAAGGTTTGAAAAACTTCTTGAACTTCCGGGAGACATAATGGCCAGGTAAACGGCTCTAAACCCTCCCCACCCAGAGAATTCCTTGGTGGAAAATAAACCCAAAATGCTGGAATAGAGGAGACAGAAGTGGGGCTTCAGTGGCTGAGCAGTGGGACTACTTGAGTCCCAGAGGGGCAGAGCCAGCAGGGGTCAACACCAGGAGCCCAGACATACTCTTGCTCCCCCAGGGGAAGTGCCAGACACTCAGCTCAAACAAAAAAGAGCTGAAACCATTGCTGAAGAGCAACAGTACTGGAGAACAACCCTAGGGGAAGAGGAGATTTCGGGCAGCCACACCCCCTCCCCCACACCCCAGGAAACTGAAGGCTATAATTCACAAAGTCAACAATGAGATTCACAATACCCAGAATAAGAAAGCTGGGACAGTGAGCCCTGAACCCCAAAAGCAGAAATTTGTTGTAAAGCCAAGAAAAGGCTAACCAACATGAAGAGCACGAAAAAAACCGAGGACCATTGATTCTTTTTATGGAGACAGGCAGGATCAAAATACCAGTTTGGAAGAGGATAACAATGACACTATATCCGCATCTGATACCTCAAAAGGTAATGTGAACTGGTCTCCAGCCCAAAAAACATTACTGGAAGAGCTAAAGGAGGATTTTAAAAACCAAATTAAGGAGGTAAAAGAAAAAATGGAAAAAAATGGAAAAAAAAATCCACTGATGAAATCAAGTCCCTAAAGAATAAGATTGGCGAAATG
>JAQQSZ010010282.1:0-12552 GCA_028646595.1 Phalanger gymnotis
AGTGAAAAACTCCCTCTATCAGTGCAAAAGAAGCTTATGGTATTAGGGAGTTGCCCAGGTGTAACTTAAGTGACCTACCCAAGGTCACACAGACAGTAAGCATCAGAGGGAGGACTGAGTCTGCCCAATTTTAAAGCCAGATCTCTCCTCGTGCTAAGCCCCACAATGCTTTTTGCCTTGCCTATATGCCGTTTAACAAATACGTGCCGGGCTGGACTTAACTTTCTAGGCTTCCATTTCCTCACCTAAATGAGGGGATTGAGCTAAATGACTTTTAAGGGCCCTTCCACCTCTAACATTCAATGATAGTGGCGGCTCTAGCAATATTTTTGAGTTTACAGAATCATCATCAGGGCCAGCTTTATCCATAGGCGGACTACTAGGCAACCTCCACAAGGATTTGAATCTACCCATTTCTCTAAATCTTCCCTGACATCTAAGGTGCCTGAAGTTCCATGAGTAGCAAATTACTCTTATAGGATTTTTTTAGTCTTTAAAGGTCCTCCTTTAAAAGGCAAATATAAAAAAATATATAAAATACAAAATTAAATATGAATCTGCATGGAAATAAATAAATAATTAATAAATAAAATGCAAATTATAAAGTGCAAATACCCTTGGGTGGATTAAGAATTCAGACCTTTATCTATCAACACCATGATTTGGGATTAGTTGATGGCTACCAGAAAGCAAGACTGGTGTTGAGAAGAGCAGAGTCTGGCTCTGGGATACCCTATTTGGAAAGAAGAGTTTTCTGAGAGGCATTTCACCAGTCACATGTTCAAAGGCTGTTTCCCTGGTTTTAGAATAATAGACCTTGGGAAACTGGAAGATTTTTTTGTTGTGCAATCATGTCTGACTTTTTGTGACCCCATTTGAGGTTTTCTTGGCAAAGATATTAGAATGGTTTGCCATTCCCTTCTCCAGTTCATTTTACAGATAAAGAAACCGAGGCAAACAGGGTAAAGTGACTTGCCTGGAGTCACACAGCTAGTAAGTATCCGAGGTCACATTTGAACTCAAGTCTTCCTAATTCCAGGCCCATTACTCCATCCACTGTGCCATCTGGCTGCCCCCAGGGAGAAATCCAGTAGATCACGAAACACCTGACTTCGAAGGAACACTAAAGGGCCACCTAATTTAGTCCCCTCATCTTACAGATAGAGAAACTGAGTAATGGGGATGTGGAGTATATGATTGAAACCCTTTGTCCAATGTTCCATCCATTACCTATATATTCTCTTTTTAAACAGGGGAGGGGGCAGGGAGAAGCATTGAATAGTTGTTCTAAGAGCCAACTGAAATTTATCCCTTTAAGAGAAAGATTTCAGAGGGTATGCTCCACCAAATACAGAAGCTACAGAAAGAGCTCTCATTATTTCCCTAAAGGCAGGAATTCCCTCTCCTACTTCTTGTCTTTCTTATGGCCCTCTTCCCCTAAAGAGGCAGGGTACCTACCCCAGCACTGGTGAGGCATACTAAAGTAGCCATTCTAAGGCAGCATGGAAAGCCCATAGGGTGAGAAGCCAGGAGACCCAGGTCCACATTCTGGGGCCACCACTCACTTGCTGTAGGATACTCAGCAAGTCACGCCACGGAAATGAAAATTAGGTCATTGTTATATGTTAGAGTTTGAATGGAACATGCCCACCTACCTACCTTAGGGTACTTTAGAAAGGAGCAGGTGAGAAGATGGATACAAAAGCACTTTGGAACCATGAAGGATGCTCCAAAGGTAACAGGATTATTTTGGCAGTAGTGGGGGCAGGTGTGTACTCATATTTGCATGCATATGTTCATGCATGTGCCTATGTGTCTGTGTAATGCCTCAGAAGTTCTCTCCTAGGGGAGGGGAGCTAAATAACTGAAATGTCCTTAATCCACTTACTGCTTCCAATATCATAAGGAGCTGATGAAATCTGTAAAAGCAGGAAATCTGTTTTCTGTACTTCCTCCCATTAAGGCTTTGCATCAGCGCATCCCAGCTAATAGAACAAATACTCTGTGAGAGTGGATTTGTTGAGCAGGAGGAAAGTTGAAGGCACAACCCAGCACACTCTCCAGGGAGGAGATGGAGGGATTGCTGTATTAATCTCTCTCTCTTTAGTCTTTCTCCATTGTTCAAGAAGCTTGGGAAATCTTGAGAACTTAGTTTCTTGGGGGGAACATTACATTTCACCCAAATAGGTTTACCAGCTATTTCCTGCACATACCCTTTACCTTTGTCATATATTTTTGCAAGCTGAGCCCCAAGTTTAGAATGACCTCTCTCCCCATCTCTATCTTATCTTCCATCAGGGCTCAGCTCAAATGTAACTTCCTTTAAGAATAATTCTCTGATCCACTCATTCAAATGTTAGTACTCTCTGATTCCTCAGTTCACATTGTACTGTGTATGTATTCTGTGTGTGTGTGTGTGTGTGTGTGTGTGTGTGTGTGTGTGTGTGTGTGTGTAGGGGGAGAGAAAGAGAAAGGAGAAAGAGGAGAGAAGAGGGGACACACACAGAGACACACATGAGAGAGAGAGAGGGAGAGAGAGAGAAAAGGAGAGAGTATCTTACCAGTGGAATGTAATCTCCTTGAGGACAGGGACTACTTTGTTTTTGTCTTTGTGTCTCCATTGTCTGGCTTAGTGCCTTGTATATAGCAGAGACTTAATATTCTTTTTTTCTTGAGGGGAGAGAGATGAGATTCCTTGACCTGCCATTCCCCAGATCTGGCCCTTTCCTGATTGCAGAGTATGAAAGAAAAGTACACACACACATATACACACACACACACACACACACAGACACACACTCTTTTGTTCTCCCTCTGCCTTTCTCCTGGTGGCCTGGCCTATCGCTACATGCCTTTACTGAGAGAAATGCCATTCCATCTCGCTCCCTCCACTGCTCTTCTGGCCTGGATTGCAAAGGCAGGAGGGAAAGGCCATTTTATCATTGCTTACCACCGCCCTGAGAGGACTCCACCCTGCAGCTGAACCCACAGGAATGCTGATAACCTATCTGAACTCATTCCTTTTAACAAAAACCCACCTGGTCCTACTCTGGCCATGCCAACCATTCTCATCCTCGGGCTGTCATTACTCAAACCCCATTCTACATCTTCCACTGCCCATTTCCTTAACTCCATCTCTCAACCCAACTCCCTCAATGTCCAACTCTAGTTACCAACTCATTCCACTGTGCTCTCTAGAACGCTTTGTCCATAGGTAATAAACTTGCTTTCATCTTAAATCTTTTCCTTTCCTTTTTCATTTTTTGGCTCTCACTGAGACCTAGCTGGCTCCTGATGATACAATCTCCAGGACAGTCTGTGCTCTATAACACTATAAAGCACTGGTTGTACTTTATTCATTCCCTGATTCACTGGTCGTGGTGGGGGAGTTAGAATACTTCTTGGTCGCCATTGATACTTGCAGGATCTCCTTTTTCCACTATAACAAAGTAACCTCTCCTTCTTTGAGGTTCATTCAATACCACCCAATGAACATCCTGGTTGCTCTTGCCTACTGACCCTCTGGACACTCTCCTTCTTTCATCAAGAGTTCAGTGCCTGGCTTATAGTCTTTTGCTCTTGCCCGCCTCCTGCCCTAATACTAGGGGACTTCAGCCCCTATATGATACCTTGATGCACTCCAACCTTTTAGTTTCTCAACTTACTTGTATGCCCTGACCTATTCTCCATGCCACCTCAGCTACAAACAGACCTGATCACTTCCTTGATCTTACCATCACTCACAAATGTACCACTTCCATGTATATGAATTCTGAAATGTCTTTATCTGAGCAAAATCCTTGTCATGACACCTCTTCCTCTGTCATGCAAAACCAAACTCAGTTCATCTTCGCTGACCTCTAATCCTTCAACCTCTCAGTTCTTTTCTAGACCAAGCCCCCCTCCAATGCTTACACTCTTTTCCCTTCCCTATCTTGACATTCTTGTGAACCAGTTCAACTCTACACTGTCCTCTTCTCCTGAGTCCCTTGCCTGTTTATGCTATTGTTAATCTTGCCCTGAAAAACCTCAGACTTAGATTGGTCCCACCATCTGCTGCCTTAACTCATCCTCATGTACTGTTGAATAAAGCCGGGAAAAAACATGAAACCATGCTGACTAGATCCAATCAGGCAGACTTGAGTTCAAATACTGCCTCAGATACTTACTAGCTGCGTGACCTCAGGCAATTCTCAGTTTCTTCAGCTATAAAATTCACCTACCTGGTACATTTGTTGTGAGGATCAAATGACATGATATTTGTAATGTCCTGAACACAGTGCTGGGCACATGGTAGGCAGGTGCCATATAAATGCTTATTCATTCCACCTCCTTACCTGACTTTCCCTTGGCAATCTCATTCATCCCCATTTCCAACTTATAGAGATGGCTTCCAAATCTGTAATTTTCTTGCTGACCTTTTTTATATTCTCCAGTCCTGCTTCTCTAGCTGCCTGCAGGAGTACACCTCCACCTAGATGGGTTTCCTACCTGCAGGTCATTGTCATATGTATTCCAAACTGAGCTCATTCTCTTTTTAGCTATTTCATTGGTGAAGGGATATCCAGGAAGGGAATTTTATGATATCCTTTCTGTCTTCATTATTTTTCTCTCTAAACCCTAATCCTCCTTTTGACTTCATTAATCCAAGAGGAATCCGCATGGGATCTCCTAGCATTCTGCTTTTTCTTAAATCTTAACTAGTAAGAACACCAGTGTAGATGAGAAAGATGTTGTTTTCATGTAAATTGGTTCATAATCTTTCTACTGTGCCCTTTTAGAATATTTATATTATATATGTATATATACATACATATATATGTGTATATCTATATATATCTTAAAACCATAAAGCGCACTGAAATCCTCAACCTTTCTATTTTAGATTGGTTTCTTTAATGGATCCATGATCATGTCAATAGGGGGATTCCTTCCTATGGTGTTGAATATAAGCCAATCATAGTTTCGAATCCTGGGTTACCCTTGGTTGTATCTTTACATAAATCCTTCTACATGCCACTGCACACAGTAAACACTTGACGAATGCTTTCATTCATTCACAGAGTATACACTCAGCTTTCTGAGGCCCTTATTCTAGGTCTTTGAACATTATGTGTGTATCAAATAAAGCATATGGGTTGTTCCGCTGTTACTTGCTCTCAACACATGAGTGATCCAACCTCCTTTTCTGGTCTTACATCTTTTGGATGATATCTTTTATGTCATTTTGTGCACATCCATCATCGCTGGTAATACAACGCAGCCACTTTAGACCTACTATACGTCTCTCCATTGCCCCTTCGGTTCTCCCACAATCTTAAATTTTCAAGAAGTGGAAAAATCATGATTTTTAGCTGTTATGACATTATCGAACAATTTCTCTCATTGAATAATGTTATTGAACAATCTTCCTCATTTTCTCCTCCTTTCCTCCTGTCTCTGATAAAGAAATAATCCTTCTTGCCAAGACCAGCCTGTTTACATGTGTGTTTGATCCAGTTCCTGTCTTTTCTAGCAAATTTTAGCAAAGTTCTCAACTGTCCCTCTTTTCTCTTGAAATGTTATTCATTGTCTTCCTACTAGCCCCTTCCTTTGTGCCTTCAAACATGCTTAAGTCTCCTATTTACTTTAAAATCTTTTACTAGACCCTGTCATCTCTTCAATCTGTTATCATCCTATATCTTTCCTCTATGTCTCAGCCAAATCTCTAGGAAAAAAAAGCCGTCTACACCTACCCTTTCACCTACACTTCTCCTTTTCCTCTTGCTCACTTCTCGATCCTTTGCAGTCTGACTCCTGACCTCTTTTCTCAACTAAGCATGTTCAGAGAGGACTAGCACCAACGACGTGAGGGCTTGCTAAGCCCTTTTCAGGACTGCTCATCCATGTTTGATGTCCACCTGCCACCCAACTCTCACCTGTGGCTCCAAGAAGCTATAGCATGTGCAAAGGCTGCACTTTAGTAAACCTTCTTGATAGATGGGCTAAACCGGGTTGAGAATAACCAACAGATCTCAAACCTGTAGCTGAGGTAGGGGGATGTCTCAGTGAGTTAGGGGGATGTATACCTCAAGCATATAAAAAATTTCCCTGGTGGAATGGGCATATGAGAACAATGTGTTGCAATGGCCATGAAGGCACGGTGGAGTGCTTAGAGCTTGGACAGAACTTGGTCCAGTAAGGTCATCTACTGCATCCTGGACCATCACCAGTCATCTTGATTTTTGTCCTGCCACTGGACTTTGATGATTCAGGAAGAAAGAATGAGACTGATGACTTTATGCAACTCTGCCTCACCTAAATCCAATTCACAGGCAAGTCAAGATGACATCATTTGTTCTCTTTGAAAACAAAGGACAAACAACAATTGCCCAATCTGACAGTCTCTTTTTTAGTTCTCATCCTTCTCAGCTTATTTGCTGCATTGGACTCACATGACTATACCTTCCTTTTGGATACTATCTCCTCACTGGGTTTTCACGACACTCCTCTCTCCTGATCTATCTCCTTGGCTGACTCCTCCTTCTCAATCTCCTTTGCTGCTTCATCAGCCATATACCCTAACTGTGGTCATTCTGTAAGGCTCTTCTCTAGGCTCTCTTCTTTTCTCTATTCTTTCTCTCTTAGTAACCTCATCAGCTCCCATGGATTTAATTATCATCGTTATGCAGATAACTCCAGGATCTATTATATCCAGCTTTAGTCTCTTGCTTTGCCGCAGGCCTACAGCATCAATTCCCTATTGCACATTTCTAACTGGATGTCCCAGAGGCATTTCAATCAAAACATGTCTAAAACTGAACTTGTCTTCTACCCCACCCCCCTACCTTCCACCAATCCATTTGCTTCCAAACTTCCCTGTTTCTTTCAAAAGCACCAACTAGTCTTCTATTCTCTCAGGTTTCTAACTTGGGCATTATTCCAGACTCCTCACTCTCCTTTGCATACATAATCATTCAGTCAATTCTCAAAACTTGTCATTTCTCCTTTCACAGCATCCTTCTAATTGACCCTTTCTCTTGACTCAAAGAGCTGTCAATTTAGCTTATGAGCTCATTCCCTTTTGGTCAGATGATTGCAAAAGCTACTTAATTGGCCTCTTTACATCAAGTCACCCATTTTATTAAACACCTAATGTGCGCTAGGCATTGTGCAAAGCACTGAGGGGGGGTACAAAGAAAAGTAAGGCAGTGCCTGCTTTCAAGGAGCTCACAGTCTAATGAGCTCACAGTCAAGTCTCCCCCACTTCAGTTCCTCCTACACATTACCACCAAAATGATGAGTGCAGATCTGGCTGAGCATATTTCTCCCTTACTCAACAACCTTCAGTAGCTTCTAATTGTTTCTAGTCTGGTTCCAGATTCATTATTCACTACTCTCCTTTCTACAGTCTGCAATCTAATAAAACTGGTCTTCTCTCTGTTCCTCACACACAATATTTGGTCTTTTGTCTCTGGGTCTTTTCACTGGCCATCCCGCATGTCTAGAATGTTCTCCCTTCTTGCCTCTATCTCACAGAATCTTTCTTTTCCTCCAAGATGCAGCTAAATGAGTACTTCCTCTACACAACGCCTTTCCTGATGCCCCTAACTGCTAGTTCAGTCCTTCCTAAATGATGTTGCTTAGCTATTTTGTATTTATTCTCCTTAGATTTATTCTGTATGTTCAGGAGAACTAATACCTCTGCTCATCCACCTTTGGTGTCCACCTGCCACCCAACTCTCACCTGTGGCTCCAAGAAGCCGTAGTATGTGCAGTGGCCACACACCACTGAAGCCATTTTGACATATAGGCTAAACCAGATTGAGGGTAACCTATGGGATTCAAACCCTTTGTTGAGTTTAGTGGAATGTCTACCCCAAGCATGTGAACACTTTCCCTATTGGAATAGGCAGATGAGAACAATTTGTTCCAAAATCTATGAAGGCAACTGAAGCAGGTTAGAGTGTGTAGAGCAGGGGTGGGGAGCCTGCTGCCACGAGGCCATATGTGGCCTTCTGGGTCCTCAAGTGACTGAATGTCAAAGGGCTATACTTGAAGACCTAGACAGCCATATGTGGCCTCGAGGTTGCAGGTTCCCCACTCTTAGTTCAGAGCTTGGTCAGGCATTGAAGGTTCCAAGATGATCCATTGTATCTTGGGTCATCACCAATTATCTGTACTTTTGTCCTGTCACTGAACTTCAATGACTAGAAAAGAGAGTGAGGCTCATGACTTTGTGCAGCTCTCCCTCACTTAAATCTAATTCCCTTGCAAGTCAAGACATCACAGTTATGATATATCATTGGTCCTCTTTGAAAATGTAGGATGAATGACAACAATGTCTATGTATGTGTGTCTCCTTCATTAGAACATACACTCTGTATGAGTAGAAATGGTTTCATTCTTTGTATTTGTGCCCCTAAGCACTTAGCACAGTGGTTGCCATATAATAGGCACCTAATAAATGCTTGTGAATTGATTAGGTGAATATTAGTACAACAAAAGGTATTCTTGTTTCTTTGTTTCAGAAAGAAAATTTGGGTGACTGAAAGTACACAATTTCCCAAATGTAATCCAGTTCATTTTCTTTCCTTTGGGTCAAATTTATGGCTATATACAAGGCCTCTCGAAGATAAATGTACTGTTAAGCCAGTTTAACAGTCCATCAGGACACATATCCTGTGTATCCAACTACATTTTATTTTCAAGACAACAGGCATTTTATATTCACTTGACTTTTCCTGTAGAGTTTCTTAGTCTGAACTCTTTAATGATTCTGAATCACATTTAGGAGGCTCTGTCAGGTTCCGGGACTTGATACAATCTTCAAAATTTCATTTACAAACAGAAGCATCTGGAGGACCTCATCATTTATAGGAAATTCTGCTTCCATTTGGACCCTGCACTGGATATCCTCTATTATGGCAACAAACACATTTGGTAAATGATCATAGAACAAAGTTATCTCTGTTATAGTTATTATGGAATCTCGTATGATTTAATACACACGTGTGAGACACCTTGTTGGAGAAGAGTTCATAAAGTGGCCCTTTGCTATACCGAATCAAATGCCTTTCTATAGTCAACAAACATGATCAAAGAGAGATCATGCATTCATAGCACCTTTCATTCATTTGTGTGGCTAGAAATATATAGCTTACTATACTGTATAATTTGCAAAAGCCTGCCTGGTCCCTTCTGTTTTCATCCAATATACCCTTGTACAGAATCTCACAGATCAGAAGGAAGCCCAGAATCCTTCCCATCTAAACTGTATCTGAACAAGAATTTTCTCCACCATAAATGGTCAGTCAGTCTTTGTTAGAAGACCTCTAGAGAGAGAACTCTAATGGAGCCATCTAGTGAGAGACTGACTGATTAATCTCCTTCACAGCTCTTTCCTCTTTTGACTTATATCAAGCTTAAATTTGTCTTCTTGTTACTTCCACCCTCTACTCCTAGAACTTTCTCAGGAGCAAGGAGTGCTAGTCTATTCTGTTCTAAATGATACCTCTTCAACTACTTAAAGAAAATCATATTTCCTCGAATCTCTTCTTCTCCAAGCTAAACATTTGCACTTTAGTCAACAGAACCTCACAGAACAAGATCTCAAGGTTTTTCATCATGGTCCTCCGATCAATCTCCAGTTTATTAATGTTCTTCCAAAATAAACACAACTACCTTAGTGTAATGCAATTAGAGTAAAGCACAATGGAATTATCACTTCCAAATGCTGAATACTTTCCCTCTTGAAATAGCTCAAGATTGCATTGGCTTTTCAGGTTGCTGTTATAGCCTACTCTGATCTCACATTTAACTTGTAACCCACTGCTTTCCTAAAATCTTACCTTTTTTTTTTGTATCTCCACATACTGCCTGGTACATAGTAAGCACCCAGTAAGTGTTTGTTGATTGACTGGCTGGTTGAGATCTTGTCTATCCATCCCCTCCTTATCTTGTACTTGTGAAGCCAATCATTTGATCCCAAGATGCACGTCTGTGTGTGTGTGTGTGTGTGTGTGTGGATTAGATGATCCTCATAAAGATTTTATGGAGATAACAAAGTAGACTATATTTACTGAAAGCAGCAGCTTGGTGGCACAGTGGATAGAGCAGTGGGCCTGGAGACAGGAAGACTCATCCTCGTTAGTTCAAATCTAGCCTCAAACACTTATTAGCTGTGTGACCCTGTGTCACTTAACCATGTTTACCCCAGCTTCTTCATCTATAAAATCAGCTGGAGAAGGAAATGGCAAACCATTCTAGTACCTCTGCCAAGAAAACCCCAAATGGAGTCACAAAGAGTGAGACACAACTGAAAAACAACTCAACAACAACACAGTTATTGAAATCTCTTCAATTGCCTTTTCCTCCCAGCTATAATGTTGTACTTGATTCTTAACCTCCCCGCTTTCTCTCTCCCCTCCAATCATTTGGTGTTCTCTCCTCTTGTTTGCTCTGATCTAGATTCTCTTCCCATTCCTGTTTTCTTTGGAGCTGTTCCTTTTTTCTTATGCAGCACATTGGGAATTGAAAAGCCGGAATCCAAATATGGCAGCTCCTTGATAGTTGGAGAGAACAGCT
The DNA here is from genome assembly GCA_028646595.1 of Phalanger gymnotis. Lineage (NCBI taxonomy): Eukaryota > Metazoa > Chordata > Mammalia > Diprotodontia > Phalangeridae > Phalanger > Phalanger gymnotis. The sequence continues at coordinate 10,567 of JAQQSZ010010282.1, forward strand.
ATAGAAATGCTGACAGATCTTTTCCATTGTCTGTCAACAAATACTAATTAAGTACTTACCATGTGCCAGGCACTGAGCTAAGTACTAGTGATACAAAGAAAGGCAAAAATCTGGTCCCTGCCTTCAAGAAGCTCACATTCCAATGGGATAGACAAGATGTAATCAGCTCTGTAATATAGATAATACTCTAGAATATACTGTTAGAGTAATGGTTAGTGACTACCTAGAGAAGGCAGGACAAAGAGCTAGTGTAACTTTATGAAGCATAGACTTTGCTAGACTAGCTTTGTTTCCTTTTGCAATGGGAGTTACTGGAGTAGTAGATGAGAGTGTGCTATAGATTACCCAGATTTTAACAAAGCATTTGACAAAGTCTCTGATTCTATTCTTCTGCAAAAGTGAAAACATGAGCTGGACTTTAGTACAATTCAATGGATTGAAACTAGTTGCATGGCTAGCATCAAAGGGTAGTCATTAATAGTTATATGTCAACTCGGAAGGATATCACTAGTAGAGTGTCTCAGGGTTCCATCATTGACCTGTGCAATTAAACATTTTTATTAATGACACAAATAAAGGCATAGGGGACATGTAGAATACAAACTCCTCAAGGGCATGAGGACTTTTTTTGTCTTCAGTACTTTGCACATAGTAGGTACTGAATAGATATTTGTTGTCATTGTCACTGCAATAGCTGAAGAGGGCTACACAGGGCTTTGGGACATTTTTTTTTGCATGTTTTTATTTGCTTCAGGGAACTGCCATTTTCTTGTTCCATACTTTATTATTTAATATTTTTTAGTTTTCAGCATTGATTTCCCAAGACTTTGAGTTACAAATTTTCTCCTCATTTCTACACCCTGCCCCCACTCCAAGATGGCATATATTTTGATGGTCCCATTCCCCAGTCAGCCCTCCCTTCTGTCACCCCACTCCCCTTCCCCCCCATCCCTTTTCCCCTTACTTTCTTGTAGGGCAAGATAGATTTCTATGCCCCATTACCTGTATAGCTTATTGCGGAGTTGCATGCAAAAACGATTTTTTTTGAGCATCTTCTTTTAAAACTTTGAATTTCAAATTCTCTCTCCTCTTCCCTTCCCACCCACTCTCCTTAAGAAGGCAAGCAATTCAACATAGGCCACACATGTATCATTATGCAAAGCACTCCCATAAATAGTTACATCGTGAAAGACTAACTATATTTTACTCCCTCCTATCCTGTACCCCTTTATTCAATTTTCTACATTGACTCTGTCCCTTTTCAAAAGTGTTTGCTTTTGATTACCTCCTCTCCCTATCTGCCCTCCCTTCTATCATTCCCCCTTTTTTATCTTCTGCCTCCTTCTTTCCTGTGGGGTAAGATGCCCAATTGAGTGTGTATGTTATTCCCTCAAGTCAAATCCAATGAGAGCAAGATTCACTCATTCCCTTTCACCTGCCACCTCTTCCCTTCCAATGAACTGCTTTTTCTTGCAACTTGTACATGAGATAATTTACCCCATTCTATCTCTCCCTGTCTCCCAATATATTCCTCTCTCATCCCTTTATTTTATTTTATGTAGATATCATCCCTTCATATTCAACTCACTTTATGCTCTCTCTCTGTATATATATATACATATATATATGTATATACATTCCCTTCAACTACCCTAATACTGAGAAAGGTCTCATGAATTACACACATCATCTTTCCATGTAGGAATGTAAGCAAAACAATTCTACTTTAGTAAGTCTCTTATGATTTCTCTTTCTTGTTTACCTTTTCATGCTTCTCTTGATTCTTGTGTTTGAAAGTCAAATTTTCCATTCAGCTCTGGTCTTTTCACTGAGAAAGCTTGAAAATCCTCTGTTTTATTGAAAGTCCATATTTTGCCTTGGAGCATGATACTCAGTTTTGCTGAGTAGGTGATTCTTGGTTTTAATCCTAGCTCCATTGACCTCCAGAATATCGTATTCCAAGCCCTTTGATCCCTTAATGTAGAA
>JAQQSZ010010283.1:0-12552 GCA_028646595.1 Phalanger gymnotis
AAAAAAAAAAAAGTTTGTGTGATTCCAACTGTGGTTCCATGACATTTGAATTGTGTCTTTCTGGGTCCTTGGCTGTATTTTCTCTTTGACCCAAAAGCTCTGGATTTTGGCTGTCATTACTAGGAGGTTTTGTTTTGGGATCTCATTCAGGAGGAAACCAGTGGATTCCTTCCATTCCCACTTTGCCTCTGGTTCTTATCTATTTGGACAGTTTTCCTTTATAATGTTGAAATATGATGTCTAGCCTCTTTTTCAATCATGGTTTTTAGGTAGTTCAGTAATTCCTAAGCTATTTTGCTTTGGCCTATTTTCCAGGTTATTTATGTTTCTGAGGAAATATTTTAATTTTCTTTGAAATTTTCAGTCTTTAGACATCATTTTACTGTTTCTTGATGTCTCATGGCATGATGATCTCTCATCATTAGCTTTCATTTGCCCAATTCTAATTTGTAGAAGTTATTTTCTTTTGTGAGATTTTTGTACCACTTTTAACCATTTGGCCAATTCTGATTCATAAGTTCTTTCTTAAAGTACTTTTTTGTGTATCTTCTACACAAATTAATTCTTGTGTCACAATTATTCTTATTTCTGCTTCCAAACTTTGCTTTACCACTCTTACTTGATTTAAATTTAGCTCTACTAAAAAAAAAATTTCTTGAGCTTGTCAAGAAATTCTTTTGGGGCTTGAGGTTTTCAATGTAGATATTTGTAAGCCATTGCCTTTGAGTTTGTCTCAAACTTCACTGGGCCCATAGAAGTTATTTACTGTCTTGTAAATAACTTCTATGGGCCCAGTGAAGCTTGAGACAGGTTCTTTTTTTGTAGTTTGCTCATTTTTCTAGACTGTTTCTTCGAGTTTGGACTTTTGGGTTCTGATCACTTCTGGGGGCAGCTTTCCAATCTGGTCTTCTGATTTTTATGCCCTGCTGCTTTCTGAGATTAAGTCTAGGGACTTTCACTTCCTTAACTCCTTTCTTGTTTATTTTGCAGTTAGATTTGTATACTTCTGAAAAGGATATATTGAGGTTACCCACTAGTACAGTTTTACTCTCTATTTCCTCCTATAATTTATTTAACTTCTTTAGAACTTCAGATGTTATACCATTTGGTACATACATATTTACTACATCGATGGTACCTTTTAGCAAGATGTGGTTTCCTTCTTTGTGTCTTTTAATTATATATATATATATATATTTTTGCTTTGTCTGAAATCAGGATTCCAACCCCTGCTCTTTTTTTCACTTCCATGATATATTCTGCTTCAGCCTTTATCCTGTGTGTCTCTCTCCTTCAAATGTGTTTCTTTGTAAACAACATATTGTAAGATTCTGGTTTTTAATCCACTCTGCTATCTACTTCCATTTTATGAGAGTTCTTCCCATTCACATTCAATTACAATTACTGTGTATTTCCCTCCATCATATTTTTCCCTTGTTTATACTTTTCTCTCTCCTTTCACCCTGTTTCTCCTCATCAGTGTTTTGCTTCTGACCACCCCCCTCTCAATCTGCCCTCCCTTCTATCACCTCCCCCTTTTTCCCTTTACCCCTCCTACTTCCCTATAGAGTGAAATAGATTCCCATACCCAACTGAATATATTATTTCCTGTTTGAGCCGAATCTGATGAGAGTAAAGTTAAAACGATCATCCTGATCCCTTCTTTCCCTTTACTGTAATAGGTCTTTCATGCCTCTTCATGTGATATAATTTATCCCATTCTGCCTCCCCCTTTCCTCTTCTCCACTACAATCCTTTTTTATCCCTTAATTTTTTTTTACATCACATCAAAGTCAACTTATACCCTCACCCTCTGCCTTAGTATACTCCTGTTCACTGCCCTAATGGAGACACAGTTCTTAAGAGTTATAAATCTTACCATGTAGGGTTGTAAAAAGTTTAACCTCATTGAATAACATTTTTTTTCTTTCTTGTTTAACTTTTTAGGTTTCTCTTGAGTCTTGTATTTGAAGATCAAATTTTCTGTTTAGCCCTGGTCTTTTCATCAAGAAATTTTGTAAGTCCCTATTTCATTGAATGTCCATTGCTTTTCTCTGAAAGATTATGCTCAATTCCCCTAGGTAGTTGATTCTTAATCCAAGAATTAATTAATCCAAGCTCCTCTGCCTTCTGGAATAACATATTCCAAGCCCGCTAATCCTTTATTGTAAAAGCTGTTAAATCCTGCATAAATCTAATTGTAGTTCATTGATATTTGAATTATTACATTCTGATTGCTTGCAGCATTTTCTCCTTGACCTAATAGTTTTGGAATTTAGCTATAATATTGCTTTGAGTTTTCATTTCAGGATCTCTTTCAGGAAGTGATTAGTGGATTCTTTCAATTACTATTTTATGCTGTGATTCTAGGATATCATGGCAGTTTCCTTGATAATTTCTTGAAAGATGTTGTCCAGGCTCTTTTTTTGATCATGACTTTCAGGGAGTCCAATAATTCTTAAATGATTTCCCCTGGATCTATCTTCCAGGTCAGTGGGTTTTCTTTTTTCCTCCAATGAGGTATTTTACATTTTCTTCTATTTTTTTCACATTTGTTTGTTGTACCTCCTTTTCCATTTGGCCAATTCTCCTTGTTAAGGTGTTGTTTTCTTCAGTGGACTTTTTTTCCCCATTTGGCCAGTTCTATTTTTAAGAAGTTGATTTCTTCAATTTTTGTGCTTCTTTCTCTAAGCTGTTGATTTTTTCATGATTCTCTTGCATAACTCATTTCTTTTCCCAATTTTTCTCTCTTATTTGAGTTTTAAAATCTTTTTCAAGCTCTTTCAAGAGGACATTTTGGGCTTGAGACCAATTCATATTCCTCTTTGGGGCTTTGCATGTAGGCATTTTGACACTTCTGAGTGTATTTTGATCTTTCTTGTTGCTATAGTAGCTTTCTAGAGACATGGATCTTTTTAATTTTTTGCTCATTTTCCAGTCTATTTTGTGACTTTTAAAGTTGAGCTCTTCTCCTAGCCTACAGGAGGCACTGTCCCAAGCTTTGTGCACTGGGACCAGGGACCTGGTTACTAGCTTTCTGTGCAAGGGCCTCTAGGGTTAGCAGCTTGTCCACTGTGGTGAAGTGGCCTGGCCTAGCTCTGCCTATTATGCTAAGAGTTCCAAGGTCAGCAGTTTGCCTACAGCACTGGGGCTGGAGGCCTCACAGCTGGCCTGCTATGCAGCTAGCCTGCTGACCAGGACTGTGGGGCCTCATTTGCTGATCTGTTCTGTGCTTAAGAGGCTCCTGCTAGCTTGCCCAGACACCACCTGCACTGGGCTACACTCCCACTTTTACCCAAGTGAAACAGACCTTTCCTGTAGTCCAAGGTTGGGAAATTGTTTCATCTTGTCTTTTTGTAGATTCTTTCACTCCAGAATTTAGGGAGAGGTTTGATTTAAAGTTGTTTTGAGGGAAACTGAGGAGAGCTCAGGCAATGTCCTGGCTTTTCTCTACCATCTTGGCTCTACCTCCCCTAAACTAGATTTTAAAAATCTTTTGGTAACATTTATTACCAGAATCAGTTCTTTTGAGATTTGTAGTCTCTTCATTTTTGCTTTGTACTGCTCTATTTCCTTTTTATTCATCCTCAGTTAATGGTACTTAAAAACATTCTTATTATTATGATTAGTTATACTTCAAGTCAACAAGTCATTAAAGAATTACTAAATACAAGCCTTCTGACATACACCATGGTGTTTTTTTTTCTGTACACTTTGCTGCCTCCCTTCCCTAACAAGCAAATTTGAATCAAGCCCTTGAATCTTAAATCTCTATTTGCTTCATCTCCTTAAGTTAAACTCAATGTGAACCTCTATATTTCACCTGTTTCTAGTTTGTTGGATTTTGCTTTCTAATCCACTCTGCTGTCCTCTTACATTTTATGGGTAAATTCATCCCATTTACATTCAGTATCATTAATTTTTATTTCCCTTCATCTTATTCTTATACTTTCCTTTTCCTTCTCTCTCTTTCTTGTATCCTTTTTTTTAAGGTGGTGGGTGATAAGAGAAAGGATAGGATCTAACACTAGTTTAATGAAATCTGCTCCTTGCTCCACTCCATCTTCTCTATCCCTCATCCAGGGCCCAATCAATGTTTCTTATCCCTTTTCCTTACCTTTAAAATGCATCTTCAACTGTACCATGATCAGAGTTAGTTCTTCTTAGCACTAATCAATCCCTCTCTTAAACCTCTTATCTATCTCCTTTCCCTCCTGTTTACTAGTTAAATGAAATATTTTCTGCACCTATGTCTGTAACCTTCCCTCTTTTGACTAGTTGAGATGGAAGCAAGTTTCAAGAATTACCTGCTACTTCACCTCTTCCTCATTTGCATAAACTATTTGTACAATAAAATTGTGAGAAAAATGTCTCCACTCCTTCTTTCACCTTTCCTCATTTAATGTATTCCTTTCCTTGATTCTAAAGTCAACAAAATACAAAACACTTTCTGTCTATTAGATTTCCTGTATGACCCTCATTGATGTTAGAGTTTTGAGGGGACATTTCTATCATCTTTTATTAGAATGCAGAGAGCTTGACTATAGAAAGTTACTATGGTGATAGGATCAAGGCATGAGCTTAAAAGGGGACAACAGTGTCAAAATGGCTACATGTGACGCCTCAAAGAAAAACATAATTTCTTTTCAGGCCCCAAAAGAATTCCTGGAAGAGCTTCAAAAGGATTTAAAAAGCAAATTAGGGAAGTAGAAGAAAAATTTGGTAAAGAAATGAGAATAATGCAAGTGAATCATGAAAACAGAGTCAATATCAAGGGAAAAGATACACAAAAATTTATGAGGACAATAACTCCCTAAAAAACAGAACTGGCCAAATGAAAAGGGAAGTACAAAAGCTCACTAAAGAAAATAATTCCTTAAAAATTAAAATTAAACAAGTGGAAACAAAGGACTCTTTGAAATGTCAAGATACAATAAAACAAAATCAAAAAGGAAAAAAATTTCTTATTGGAAAAAAACTGACCTAGAAAACAGATCCAAGAGAGATAATATAAGAATTATTGGACTACTTGAAAGCCATGATCAAAAAAAAAAGCTTAGACAACATCTTCTGTAAAATTATCAAAGAAAACTGCCTTGATATATTAGAACCAGAGGGCAAATAGAAATTGCAAGAATCTATCAATTTCTGCCTGAAAGAGATCTCAAAATGAAAACTCCAAGGAACATCATAGCCAAATTCTCAAGCTCATAGATCAAGTAGAAAGTATTACAAGCAGCCAAAAAGACACAATTCAAATATAGTGGATCTATAGTTAGGATTACACAGGATTTTGGCAGCTGCCACATTAAACAACTGAAGGGCCTGAAATACAATCTATCAGAAGGCAAAGGAATTAGAATTACAACCAAGGATCACTTAAACAACAAAACAGAATACAATCTTTCAGAGGAAAAAATGGATATTTAATGAAATAGAGGACTTTCAAGAATTTCTAATTAAAAGACCAGAGTTGACTAAAATAATTTGACCTCCAAATACAAGACTCAAGGGAAACATAAAAAGGTAAAAAAGAAATAAGAGAAAACATAAGAAATTCAATAAGGTTAAATTGTTCATATTTCCATATCGCAAGATAATTTTTGTAACTCTTAACTGCATTACTATAACAGTAATTAAAAGGAGTATATGTAGACAGAGGATGTGGATATAAGATGACTTTGATGGGATGATACTATGAAAAAGAAAATAAATGGGTAAGAAAGAAAATTGCACTGAAAGGAGGATGGAAACTGAATGGGGTTAATTATCCCACATAAAAGAGGCATGAAAAAGGCTATTATAATGAAGAGGAAGATAAGTTGGAGGAGTGGCAGGTAAAGCTTAAACCTCACTCTCATCAAAATTGGCTCAAAGAGAAAATAACATACACATTCAGTTGCACATAGAAATCTAATGTATCTTATAAGGAAATAAAAAGGGACAGGGATAATAGAAGGGGGAGGGCAGAGTGATAAAAGGGTATTTTGGGGAAAGCAACAATCAGAAGTAAAACATTTGTGAGGAGCGAAAGGATGAGGGAGTGAGAGGGGGGATAAACAAGTGTAAAATAGCATGGAGGGAAATACACAGTTAGTTATCATAACCACAAATGTGAATGGAATGAACATACCCATAAAATGGAAGTGGATAGCAGAATGGATTAAAAACCATAATCCTACAATATGTTGTTTAAAAGAAGCACATTTGAAACAGAGAGATACACACAGGGTAAAGGTAAGGGGCAGGAGCAGAATTTATTACGCTTCAGTTGAAGCCAAAAAAAAATGAAGCAAAGAAAGCAATCATTATCTCAGACAAAGCAAAAACAAAAATAGATCTAATAAAAGGACATAAATGAGAAAACTATATCTTACTGAAAGGTATCATAGACCATGAAGTCATATCAATACTGAACATATATACACCAAATGATATAGCATCTAAATTTTTGAAGAATTTCAATGAGTTACAGAAAGAAATATATAATAAAACTATACTAGTGGGGGACCTCAACTTTCCCCTCTCAGATATTCCCTTAGATAAATCTACCAAAAAACGAACAAGAAAGAAGTTAAGAATAAAATTCTGGAAAAGTTAGATATGATGGATCTCTGGAGAAAAATGAGTGGGAATGGTAAGGAATATCACATTTTCTCAGTAGTACATGGCACCTACACAAAAACTGACCATGTATCAGGACATAAAAACCTCACAATCAAATGCATAAAAGCAGAAATAGTAAGTGCATCCTTTTCAGATCACAAGGCAATAAAAATTACATCCAGCACTGGACAATGGAAAGTGAAATTAAAAATTAATTGGAAATTAAATAATCTAATCCTAAAAAAAAAGTGGGTCCAAGAACAAATCATAGAAACAGTTGATAATTTCATGACATGATTTCATGAAAATGACAACAATGAAATGTGGCCAAACTAATACTTAAGGGAAAATTTATATCTCTAGTTGCTTATATCAATAAAATAGAGAAAAAGCAGATAGATGAATTGAACATGCAAACAAAAAGACTAGAAAAAAGAACAAATTAAAAATCCCCATTACATACCAAACTGGAAATCCTAAAAATCACAGAAGAGATTAATAAAGTTAAAAGTAAGAAAACCATTGAACTAATAAATAAAGCTAGACGCTGGTTTTATGGTGGAAAAAAAATAAAATGCAATTCACCTTTGGTTAAACTGATTTACAAAAGGAAAGAAAACCAAATTAATAGCACGAAAAATGAAAGGGGTGAATTCACCACCAATGAAGAGGAAATTAAGACAACTGTTAGAAGCTATTTTGCCCAATTATATGCCAATATATTTGACAATCTAAATGAAATGGATGAATATCTACAAAAGTATAAATTACCTAGATTAACAGAAGAAATCAAATACTTAAATAATCCAATCTTAGAAAAAGAAACTGAACAAACCATAAATGAACTGCCAAAGGAAAAACCCCAAGATCAGATGGATTCACAAGTGAATTCTACCAAATATTCAAAGAACAATTAAGCACAATATGAAATAAAGTATTTGGGAAAATAAATGAAGAAGGAGTCCTACCAAATTCCTTTTACAACACAAACATGGTGTTTATACCTAAACCAGGAAGAGCCAAAACAGAGAAAGAAAATTATAGACCAATTTCCCTAATGAATATTGATAGGAAAATTTTATATAAAATATTAGCAAATAGATTATGGTAATATATCACAAGGATCATACATTATGACCAGGTGAGATTTATAACAGAAAAGCAGGGCTGGTTTAATATTAGGAAAACCTTCAGCATAACTGGCCAACTCAATTAAAAAAAAACCAACAGAAACCATAATTATCTCAACAGATGCAGAAAAAGCCTTTGATAAAATACAGCACCCATTCCTATTAAAAATGCTAGAGGGCATAGGAATAAATGAAGCTTACCTTAAAACTATAAGTAATATCTATCTAAAACTATGAGCAAGCATTAACTATAATGGCGATAATCTAGAAGCTTTCCCAATACAATCAGGGTGAAGCAAAGATGCCCATTATCACCTCTATTATCTAACATTGAATTAGAAATGTTAGCTATAGCAATAAGAGAAGAAAAAGAAATTAAAAGAGTTAGAATAGTTTTTTTTTTGGTTCCTGGCTTCCAAGATGACCAAGAAGAGGAAGAACAAAACGGGCACACCAAGAAGGTCCTCAGCCACATACGGCCCATCCACTGCACCAACTGAGCCCGCTGCATGCCCAAGGACGAGGCCATCAAGAAGTTCGTCATCCGCAACATCATGGAAGCTGCGGCTGACAGAGACACCTCTGAGGCCAGCACCTTCGACTCCTACTTGCTGCCCAAACTGTATGTGAAACTACATTAGTGCGTGAGCTATGCAATCCACAGCAAGGTATTGAGGAATCTCTCCCATGAGTCTCAGAAGGATCAGATGCCCCCACACCAATTCAGACCTACAGGTGCTGCCCCCAGACCCCTTCCAAAGCCCATCTAAAGAGCTATCTGCCCATCAATATTTCTGAACCAATCAGAGGAAAATAAAATAGTCTATCTTAAAAAACAGAGAGCTAGAATAGGCAATGAGGAAACACTCTTTTCAGATGATATGCTGTTATACTTAGAGAATCCTAGAAAATCAACTAAAAAACTACACAAAATTACTAACAACTTTAGCAAAGAAATGAAAATTGTCTGTAGAGTTATGAAAAAATACACTAAATCACTATTTATTAGAAAACTGCAAATTAAAACAATTCTGAGGTACCACCTCACACCTGTCAGTCAAGCCAATATGACAGAAAAGGAAAATGTTGGATATTGGAGGGGATGTGAGAAAACAGGGGCACTAATGCACTAATAGTGGAGTTATGAGCTGATTCAACAATTCTGGAGAGTAATTTGGAAGTATGCCCAAAGGGCTATAAAACTCTGCATACCCTTTGATCCAGAAATACCACTGCTAGGTCTACATCCCGAAGACATCCAAAACAGAGAAAAGGACTTATTTCTACAAAAATATTTACAGCAGCTCTTTTTATGATGACTAAGAATTGGAAATCAAAGGGATGCCCATCAACTGAGGAATGGCTAAAGTTGTGGTATATGATTGCAATGGGATATTATTTTGCTGTAAAAATGATGAGTAGGATGACTAAAAAAAAAAAACCTGCAAAGATTTACAGGAACTGATTGATGCAAAGTGAAGTGAATGGAACCAGGGGAATGTTGTATACAGTAAGAGCAATATTATATTTGATGAAGAACTTTGAATGACTTAGCTATTCTCAGCAATATAGTGATCTAAGACAATCCAAAAGGACTAATGATGAAGTATACTACAGTCTCTAGAGAAAGAACTGATTGACTGAATACAGACTGAAGCATGCCATTTTTCACTTTCATTTTTTATTTGAATCTTCTGTACAAGATGACTAATATTGAAATGTTTTACATAATTTCATCTGTATAACTTATATCTGCTTACTGCCTCAGGGAGGGAGGTATAGAATTTATAACTAAAAATTTAAATAAAAATGTTTAAAAAATTTTTCAAACACAGAAATCACGAGACAATTTTACAGAGCTGAAGAAAATTTGGGGCCTCCATTTTGTGAAAGGTCCAGACTAGTCATGCTCCATTTCCCTGCAAGCTCTGCTTCTGACTTTCCTAATCCTGATATGATGTCCCTTTGGGAGCACCTTGCTCTCCTTTGGCTCAGAATTTTTCCAGCTTCCTTTTCTAAGTTCCCCCCCCCCCGTGAGATTATCTCATTTTGCAGTTAAAAGGAGCCTATATAAACAGAGGGTACAAGTGTGGCTGGATAATGTTGAGATGATCTAAAAAAAAAAAACAGATGGGTGAGAAAGGGGGATGTACTAGGAGAAGGGGGAAGGAAGTGGGAAACTAGACGAAATTATCTCACAAAAAAAGGAATTCTTAAATTGTAAAGGAAAAGGAAAGGCAAAGCTTGAAGGGCACTCTCTTGTGGTTCAAATAGGTAAGAATATATAATTCTGGGAAGATGGAGGAGGTCAGAAAACCTTTGGTTCTCTAAATTTACTCCAAAAAAAAAAAACAGAACGTCGCCTCAGAGGGAATGTGGAGCAACAAAAATTAACAAATTTCAAGGTAAAGCAGTTGTCTACCTAAGACAATTCAAGAAGTCCAGGAACTCAAGCTCCAGGGGTGGAAGTTCAGCCTGAGTGAAGTGCAAATACCTCCAGGGCAACTCTTAGCAATTCTACCAACAACTAGCCTTGTGGGCAGCTGGGCTGGGAGGAAGCCTCAGCCTCAGGAGTTTTCACCTCATAGACAGTGTGGGGGTCTGAAGGCTGAGTAGAAGACTGAAGGACCTTTCACAGTCAAGAGATGCAGAGCATAGCCATGCTGACCAGACACATCTCAGAGGCTGCAGGGAGGAGCTAGCACATGCCTGGCGAGTTCAGTAGCAGAGAGGCAGGGCCCCTGCTGGCTGTGGGCACTTGCAGGAGAGCAGAGTCCCTGGTTTCAGTTCCAGGGCAGAGAGGACAGCTGTAGTTTACAGCCACCAAAGGGACCACAAGGACCAAGAGCATGTGTGAAGCAGCAGAGAGAGACTAAGGTTGGGCCCTGAGACAGATCTCAGAAAATAACAGTAAGAAGGACCTGAGACTTGGGGCATTGTTTCCTACGCCTTGGGACTAGAACTTGATCATACCAATAGGTGCTAAAAACAAAATAAAAATAAAAATGAGCAAGCTAAGGAGAAAAAAAATCTAACCATAGATAGCTACTATGGGGACATGGAAGATTAGGGTTCATATTCAGAAGAAGATAATGGAGCTAAGAAAGCTACTCCTTTTTCAGTGAGAAATGTCAAATGTTCCCAAAACAAAAAGAGTAATTGGAAGAACTTAAATAGGACTTTAAAAATCAAATGAGATAGATCAAGGAAAAATAAGAAAAAAAACCTCAAACAACAACAACCATTTAAATATCATGGAGCTACAATAAGGATTGTACAAGACCTAGCAGCTATTACACTGAAGGAACATAGGGCTTAGAATACTATATTTCACAGAGTAAAAGAGCTGGGGTTATGACCAAGGATAATTTGTCAAGCAAAGTTAGTATAATCTTGAATGAAAAAAAAATGGGCATTTAATGAACTGAAAGACTTTCAGGTATTTGTGGCAAAAACAGCAGAACTCGGTGGAAAAATCAACATAGAAGATTCAGGAAAAATATAAAAGACTGAAGACCAATTATAAGGGACTCAAAAAGGACAAACTGTTTACTTCTTATATGTGAAAACATTATCAGTACTTTTATGACTTATTATCTGGGTAGTCGGAAGGAAAAGCAGAAATATTAAGTGCATTCTTTTCAGACCATAATGCAACAAATATGACATTCAATAAAGGGCCTTCGAAACACAGGTTATAAACTAATTGGAAATCAAATAACCTAATACTAAAGGATGCAAGGGGAAGGATGGGGGGGGGTCAAAGAACAAATGATAACAACAATCAATAATTTCATTAAAAAGAATAAAAATAATGAGACAACATAACAAAATTTATGGGGTATAGCCAATGCAGTAGCTATAGAAAAATTTCTATCTCTAAATGCTTACATGAATAAAACAGAGAAAGAGCAAATCAATGATTTGGGAATATAACTAGTAAAAACTAAAACAACAAAATAAAAATTGCTAATATCAAACAGAAATCCTGAATATCAAAGGAGAAATTAATAAAATTGAAAATAAAAAAAAAGTTTGACTAATAAATAAAATTAGGAGATGGTTTAATGAAAAAAACAATAAAATAAATAATCCAGTGATTAACTTGAGTTTAAAAAAAACATAGCCAGCATCAAAAGTGAAAAGGGCAAATCCATGAAAAATGATGATGAAATTAAAGCCATTATTAGGAGTTATTTTGCCCAAATATATGTTAATAAAACTGATAATCTAAGTGAAATGAGTGAATTTTTACAAAAATGCAAATCACACAGATGAACAGAAGAGGTTCTATCTTAGAAAAGGAAATTAAACACATCACAAATTAACTCCTCAAGAAAAAATCCCAGAACCAGATGAATTTTCAACTGAATTCTACCAAACTTTTAAAGAACAATTAATTCCAATACTATATGATTCATTTGAAAAAAAAAATGGGTAAAGGAGTCCACTAAATCCTTTCTTTGACACAAATGTGGTTTTAGTAGCAAAACCAGGGGGAGCAAAAACAGAGAAAGAAAGCAATAAAACCAATTTCCCTAATGAATATCAAGGCAAAACTTATAAAGAAAATATTAGCAGCAGATTCCAACAACATACCAAAAAGATCATCCACTAAATCAGGCAGTATTTATACCAGGAATGCAGAGTAGATTCAATATTAGGAAAACTATAAGCATAAATGACCATGTCAGCAACAAAAACAATGAAGATCATATCAACAGATGCAGAAAAAGCTTTTGAGAAAAATGCAATACCTATTCCTACTATAAAAAAGGATAAGAAAGCATAGGAATAAATGAAGCATCTTTTTTTT
>JAQQSZ010010284.1:0-12552 GCA_028646595.1 Phalanger gymnotis
TGCTTCCCTCTGCCACTTCATGGGTTCTGCAGTTCTAGAATTGGTTCAGAGCCATTTTTTATAGGTTTTTGGAGGGACTTGGTGGGGAGCTCATGCCAGTTACTGCTTTCCAGTCGCCATCTTGGCTCCGCCCCCCCCACCTACTTCTTACTGCTTTCTCCATCTTATACCATGCAGACACATCAAAACTAGGGCCAGTCTTACATCAAAACCAACTTCAGTGTTCACATATGTGGTCTGATCTCAGTGGTGTCAATAATGCTCCGGCCTTAAAATTGGAGATTTTATTGCAAACTGATATGTCAGCTTTCCTTTAATAAACAGCAATAACAGCGACAACAAAAATAGACATTATGCATCTAAATGAATGCGCTCGCCTTTAAAGTAGTCAACTTGGAAGACCATGTTGGTACTCCAGAAATGCTTCTGTTGCCCACAGCATCATTTTGGCAAAGACTTCAGAGCCCATACTGTTCTTCTGAATTTCTTCCATCACAATATGGACTTGAGTACCATAAGGACATCTGGTCCTATGGTGTGGGAGTAGGGAAAGGATAGAGAGAGGTAGAAATCAGAGAATGGGGCAGGAAAGGGAGGATGAAATACCAAGGACAAAGACCACCTTCCTTATAAATTTACCTTTTGTAGCACTTGGATTCTAAGTGACACTTATGTAACCAACAGGGAATGAATGGGACTCTCTGGCTACCACCATACAAGGACTGTGATTAGGCAGAGACTTTAAGTGAGAAGAAGGATTATTCATAGATGCTTCATATTATTCCCACCATAGTGATTTTTGACCCACCCTATTCCAAATTCATCCAGTATCCTACACTGCTCCAGCTCTTGCTTCATGACTCCTTGTCTACCTACTTGAATTCATTTATACACATCTTTGCCCAGCACATCATTCTGGTAATCCTTACTCACTCTTTATGGCTTGGATGTCTATTTTCCTCCTGCCCTGTAGGATGGAGAATTGTCCTAATCACTGGCTGGAGGAGGGCCCCCATCCTTATGGAGACAGAACAGAGATGTGAGGATCTTGTCTTATACCAAAAATCAAAAGACAAACCACTACCTGACTGAGATAATAGCAGAGCCATATGTAGCCAGGCAGGCCCTTTAACTGACCAATCTGTTGAAGCCCATAACAAATAGAAGCACTGCCCAGCACAGAAAGCAGATGCATAGATCTCTCTCCAAACCACCATCTGACTAATGCCTTTTATTAGATGCTACTGGTAAAGACTTTGTCTTCTGAGCTTTCTCATTGCAGGTGCCTTGAAATCTCCATTATAAAAGCATCCATATAGACAGAACTTCCCTATTTTTGTCAAAGGCACCATCCTTTTCTCAGGCACCAAGTTCTCAACCTTGGTGTCATTGTCAACTCCTCAATCTCTCGTGTTCCATACTTAATCGGTTCTCAAATATTCTTCTTCTTAACCTGAGCAACATCCACACCACCCTCTCTAATCACATGACAACCATTATGATCATAGGACCTCATCACCTCTTACCTACACTGTTGTGATAGCTTCCTAATTGGCATTGTGTTAGGTGCTGGAAATACCCATAGTCCCTGTCCTCAAGGATGCAGATCAGCAGAAGCATGATTTATGCAAAATTATTTCTTCTAGCTTCCAATATCTCTTCTCTCCAATTTGTCCTCCACATGAAAGATTTTTGCTAAAGCAAAATTTTGACAACATCGCTTCCTAACTTAAACACCAATGGCTCTCTATTGCTATAGGATCAAATAGAAATTCTTCTGTTTGACATTTTAAGCTCTGAACATTTTGGCCTCATTCTACTTCTTCAAACTTATTATACCTCACTCCCCTTCCCATACCCTGTGGACCAGCCAAACTGGGTCAACATGGTCATGCTTCAACAGGTGTTGTTCCATCTTTTACCTCTGTGTCTGCACTGTCTATTCCCCTGCCTTAGGATTCCCTTTTTCCTTGAAAACACAGCCAAATCCCTCTCTTCTGTACGAAACCTTCCTTTCTCTTTTTTTGGGGGGGGTGCAAATGGAGTTAAGTGACTTGCCCAAGGTCATATAGTTAGTAAGTATCTGAGGCAAGATTTGAACTCAAGTCCTCCTGACTCCAAGGCCAGAGCTCTAGTCACCTAGCTGCCCCTGAAACCTTTCTTGATCTCCTCAGCTGATAGTGCCATCTTCCTTCCACCATTTTTAAATTCATTTCATGCTTATTCTGTATATACTTAGGTATTTTCTTCTTAATTTTTTTTTCTGTTTCTACATATTACATATTTCATGTGATTGAATGTAAACTCCTTGAGGGCAATAACTGTTTCCTTGCCTTTGTATCCAGTGCCTGGCACTAAATGATTGCTGCTTGATTGACCTTGGCTTCTGTGCTTCAATGACAGGTAAATCAATGAATCAGATCATCAAGGAACTAGCTCACTCTGGAGGAACCCAGAGAAGCTTAAAAAAAGCAAATGATTGGCCCCAGCTTCATGGGGAGTCAACTTCCCTGCCAATGTAGTGAGCCCTTCGACTTCCTTCACCAGATGAATGTGGAACCTCTCAGGGTTCAGATCTAATGCAAACTACTTTTGAACTTCCCCTCTCATGGACTCTCCCACAGTAAAAAACAGTCTGATCTTTGCCATACAACACTGACACATACTCTTAGACAATGGTGAGAGGTTACTTATAAGGAAGTTCTGAAATTAATAACCACCAGGGATTTGGGTAAAATAGAGCAACTCCATCAAGATCTTAAGCCATGTAGGGGATTAGGGGGCAGAATGGATAGAGTCAGGAAGACCTGGGTTTGAATTCTGCCTCAGGCATTTCCTACCTTTGTGACTCTAGGCCTGTCATTTAAACTTTTTTAGCCTCAGTTTCCTCGTTTATAAGATGGGAATAACAGCACCCGCCTTAGGGGGTTGTTGTCAAGATCAAGTGAGATAACATATGGAAAGCACTTTGTAAAACTTAAAAAAAATAAAAAAACTTTAATTCCCCAGCCAGGAGGCTATGACTCCAGCAGTTTACATGGCTTCCTGTAGTTCCTCAGGGGGTGCAATAAGTTTGCCAAAGTTATATAGGGAATATTTTTTTTTAAAATAACTTTAGTGTCCTATTGAAACATTCCAAAAGTAGTATTGTAGCTGAAGAAATTTTATGTGCCAAATAATGTTTCCTTTATGAAAAAAGTAAAGAAAATAAAAGACCTTAAGCTACAATTTATCATGGAATAAGTCTGCCTTGGTTAATCAGATTTTTGAAGGTTTCACAGAATCTGTTTGCAATAAATTAGCCCAGATGAAAGTGGCCTCTGGCTTGCCTTAACTCTGTAAGCATTGTGTTCACAAACTTTTGGATACAATCAGATCTGGGGTGATTTTGTGCCTC
Source organism: Phalanger gymnotis (assembly GCA_028646595.1). Lineage (NCBI taxonomy): Eukaryota > Metazoa > Chordata > Mammalia > Diprotodontia > Phalangeridae > Phalanger > Phalanger gymnotis. The sequence continues at coordinate 3,398 of JAQQSZ010010284.1, forward strand.
CAGCATTCCTCTAGCCCACCAACTGAGTATAGTGTACATCTTGTGTGGGAGACCATAAAACCCAACCCTGCTCCTTCTCCTGCCTCTGATCTGGGCCCAAAGTGTTATCCAGGATTAGTTCCATTCACAGATTGGCCCACCTGCCTATGACAGTCAAAGGATCACCTCTCCTCCCTACTAATACCCAAAATGACCAATTATGACTAGTTCCTAAAGTCTTCCCTGTGGTCTAAATAGTCTTGACCTTCCAAATCCAACTTCTCACATATTAAACATTACTGAGAGGAAGCATAGTATAAAGGCTAGAGAACTGGACTTGGGTCTTGAAAGACTAGGCATTAAACCCTGCCTCAGCTGTTTGTGCATGACTCTTTAGGTAAATTGTTCTGAGTTTCATTTTCCTCATTTGCGAAATGATTAGAATAATAGCAGCTACTTCACAAAATAAGAGGGAAAGGACTCATATGTAGAAGAAATATTTATAGATTCTCTTTTTGTTGTGGCAAAAAGGTGGAAACTAGGCAGGGGATGGGGCAGGGTGGCCTGAACATTCATTGGGGTGGTTGTAACAAAACTGAGAGGGGTGGGCTGGTTCAGCACCAAGGAGAAGAACGGCAGGGGAATTCTTGAGTCAAGACTTCATTTTGATGTTTTCAGGAAAAAGTTGGTTGACATCATCAGAGATATTTTAGGTCAAGGAAGAATGAGTTATTGGCAAATTCAATCAGGCTAGCTGACTATCATGCCTTTAGAAGGTTTGTATTGTTAAACTACTGAAAATAAGATCTAAATGAGCCACCAGGGCATGGGACAGTCATCACTACTTTGTCTGGTTTCCCTAAATGAAATTTCCACAAGGTAGGGAAGTCTTGGTATCTTTTTCCCTAATCCACTAAATGCTTTGAGAAAACTGGGAGAAACTATGTATGTCTACGCCTTCTCCTATCCCTAGGTGTGAGGTTGCTTATAGAAGTACAAGAACTATTTAATTTTTCTCTTAATATCCCCGATATCTAATATGGTATAAGTGCTTAATAAATGCATGTTGAACTGAGTTAAATTGAAAACTTGTAGTTCAAGGAGTAAGCATTTAGAGAAGTCAGAGTATGATGAGAAGGTCTTTCCTAGATAACTTCAGCTACATTTCTGATAAGGTACTGAATCTGAGTCTTTGGCCTATCTCCCTAAAACCGTATCTCCAGAACTTAGACATAACATCTGGTGTACTCTTACTTTGAATTGATGTCCTTCCATATTTTATCACTTTTGTAGTATATCAATATAAAAACCAGTGTTGTTGAAGGAGCAAGAACTCTTGAGAACCACTTTTTTTTCTCTTCAGATTCTTCTATTATAAGGTAGCATCTTAAAAATGAAGCACAATATGCTCTGGGGCCCTCAGATGAGATAAACATGTGGCTTTCACTTTGCTGACTTAGTTCCAAGGAAATAATTAAGTCATTTGTGTGCTTGTCACTTATGGAAATAGTTGATCTTTTCTCTGAATGATACTTCACATCACAATGTAAATAAAATTTACAGAGCATTTAACTCAACTCTTCAAGCTTCAAAACAAAATAAGTTTTATTTCCAACACAGATAGAACCATGGCCTTGAGCCAGAGTTCACTCCCTATACTCATTAATCAGACCTTTGAGTTTTTTTTTCTTTTGCTGAATTTGAATTTCTCTTCAACATATGAATAGAGTGTATATATATACATATATATGTATATATATATTCTGTTTTGCTTTCTTTATTATATACATCCTGTCTTTTAAAACTTTTTCAAAAGTGTTAAAGTTTAACATGTTGCATGTGTGTGTATGTGTGTGTGTGTGTGATAACATTTTTTTTCCTTTTAGCAGAAGGGTTAAATGAATTTAGTTCTTCACTTCTCAGGTATGTACAAGAAACAGCTAAGTTACAAGTGGTGATGACTTTAGAATATTACAGTTTGAAGGGTCCTTTGGATTTAGCTAGCCCAACTTCAATACACACTTAGGCATTTTCTTCTATAATATCCTTGTTTATCCAATTTAAGCTTGAATGCTTTTAGTGACAAGAAGTTAGATTGTGATTCAGTCCTTTCCAGTGGCATGAGTTTTTCATCTCACTCAACCTAAGCAAAAGGTTCTCAAAGGAACCACTCCCTATGGGTACACCTTAATTTTATAGTCAAAGACCCTTTGGGATCCCCTGGATCCTGCAAGGGCTGCTTGGGTAGCAGCTGAATTCATGGCTGCCAGCCATTTCCTGACCAAAATAACTGTGACACTAACATTTGCACTTTGTGCGATCTTTACAATTTTCTAGGAGAAAGTGCTAGGTAAGACCCATCAACAATTGAACTGCTATGTCTGAGGTCTCTTTTCTTCTGTATTTTCATATTTTCCAGAACTGACAAGATTGTGAAAAACTCATCTGCTTCGGGTTTTGAGGTCTCAGGACACTTAAAGCTACATGAATATTTTACTTAGCAGTGTAATGAAATAGGATGTGATCCAAAGAAGTAAGAATCACCAGTTTCTTCTTATTTTTTTTTCTTTCTGTAAAATGTCTCATGACATGGATATTGAAAATGAGTATAACATAATAGTTTAGTTTCAGACTTTCTATGATATAATGATGTGATATATATGTATATGTATGTTTATATATATATACATACACACATAAATCTATATCTACCTATTTATTTATGTGTATGTGTGTGTATATATATATACATACATACATACATACAAGCATGCACACACATGTATATATATGTGTGTATATATATATATACATGTGTATATATGTATATATATGAAAAATTGTGCAGTAGAATCATAACTAGAGTGGGGGCAGTTGGGACTTTACCCTAGGAGACCAAAATCTAGAAGGCTTTTATAGTACTTACAATACATTATAATACAAACAACTAAGCTTAGTGCCATGTTACCAAGAGTAGTTGAAATAGGTTGGCCCCTTCTCTTTTCCATAAGCTTTTCTTCAAATGAGTTTTTTCTGAGACTCAGGCCTATCCTGTTTTTCTCTCCCCAGTGATGTCCCCCCCTCCCAGCAATGGCCTTAATAATAAGTCTCTGTCCATGGAGACTGTTGCCTCAGGGTGTCTCTATCCCACTATGGGGTAGTGTTCTGGGTTCTTTTCCTCCAGGATCTCTCATTTCCTCCAATTGAATTTATCTTAAAAAGTTGATTGGATAATACATTTCATGCTGTTTGCCCCAAGTGCATTTTGTGAAGCTTATACTAAAATTGCCATTTTCTTTTTTTTCTGGCAACACATGGAGTAAGATTTTTGTTCCTATTTTAACTGATATTGCAAGTTGTTTTAGGCAACAAAGGACCCTTTATTCTTAGTAGACAAGGAATAAGATTAAATTAAAGAATTCTAGAGCTGGAAAAGGCCTTAGAGAATTATCTAGTAACTATTTTTATTTTACAGAAGAGATATGTGAGATCCACAAAGACTAGATACCCTATTTAAGTTGCAGATCTAGGTCTAAAATTTGCATCTTCTGATTCAGTCTAATGTTTATTTCATTATGGATTATGTGCAATGTTTTATATGATATACTGCTGCACTAGGCTATAGGCCTACAAAGATTGAAAGAAAATAACCTCTAACCTCAAAGAGCTTATGTTTTACTGGTGGGGGGGAGGGCAAACTAGGGCTATAATATGTATATATAAGTACTATATAACATAAGTTGCTCTATGATTCCCCTCTGATGGATGAAGAGCCAACATAGATCATCATATTTTAATTGCCAGCTTTCAAAATGGCACTTGACACTCTTCATAACTGTATTGAGAGGATGTCTGAGAAAACTCTCAATTCTGATTGGGAAGGCCAAGGAGCCACAGCCTGTCTCACATAGAGGTTGGCTATGGCTTTGGTTGCAGGGGAAATAAATAAAATCAAATAAATTAAGCACCTATTGTTCTCAGAGTAGGGTAGATAGGTTTTTGGGGAGATAAGTTTTTTGTAAAACACAGTCCCTGCCCTCACAGAATTTACCATCTAGTATAAGGATAACATACAGGCATAGACAACTACAGTGCAAAATATTACATGAAAAGCTCATTAAATAGTTACCACAAAATAAAGTGTCTTGTGAATACTAAGGGGAAAAGTCAGAGGTATACTGTAGCCAGTTAGTATAGACGCAAGAGAGGAGAGAGCTGATTGTTGAATTTTCAGTGTGAACAAAAGTGGGATAGAAATTGGCAAATGCTACAAATCAGTGCTTGATTTATTATTTTATTTATTATCTAGACTTAAGAAAATGATGGCAAAAGTGTTGATAATACAGGTTAACTTAAAAGTGTGTTCAACCCCCTCCCCATGAGCTGATTGTTAAATGTTTTACCCTCATATCCCAGGAAAAAGTTGTTACCAACTAGAAATGGGTGTGGGGGGGAGTTGTCCAGTATAGGGTGCAGACATTATAGAGGGAATTGTCCCTGAGTAACATAATTACACATGGGATAATGTTCTCAGGGTTGCTGTGAAGAAAGACTTCTATAAGCCTTAAGAGGCTTATATATAGAAATCTAAGTTTTTATCATATTTAATCTTTTTCAATATAGTTGACATCATTTTAGTTAGTATTTCATAATACTTTGGTATTGTTAAATCAAGATGTTGAGTGGGTAGAAGGCTAGCCTTGAGTCAAAAAGATTTGGATTCAAGTCCTGTCTCTGATTCACATTAGTCATGTGACTATGGATGAATAACTTAATCCCCCAATGTTCCAGACTGCTCTCTAAAACTGTAAGTTACTGGGTAGCTAGGTGGTACAGTAGATAAAGCACCAATCAGGGAGTTAGGAAAATCTGAGTTCAAATTCGGCCTCAGACGCTTACTAGCTGTGTGACCCTGGGCAAGTCACTTTGCCCCAATCGCCTCAAAAGTAAAAATCCAATTGATGAAGAAATTGGCCATGTATATTGAGGAGTTTCTACGTTAGGGGTACCTCTTCACTGATACAGTAGGCCCAGACCAAATCCTATGGTATCCACAAACTTTATGTCTAGGCCTGATAACAAAGTTTCTGACAAAAGTATGTGCCATTGGAATACAACCTTAAGAGAAGTATTATGATTCAGGCTCTTCTCTGTTACCTGTCTTCTATAAGGAGGTCTTCATTTAGCCTTCGCAAAGAAAAAGAGTCAGCTGATGGCCCAGCGGATGGAGTGTTGGGTAGGCCTGGAGTCAGGAAAACCTGAACCCAAAATAAGCTTCAGACATTAACTAGCTCTGTGGTCCAGAGCAAGTCACTTAACTTCTGCCTGCCTCAGTTTCTCCAAAATGAGGACAATAGCAACACCTCCCTCACAGAGTTGTTGTGAAGATCAAAGAAGTTAATATTTGTAAAAGCACTCAGTATTATGGAAATACTTATTTCCTTCCCTCTGTAAACAATTTAGGACAAAGACCATTTGGAACCTGAGCCAACTTGGTCAGGGGGTCATCGATAAGAAACCAGGGGAACCTCTCAGCTTCCTTAGAGCTTCTTTTCCAAATTCGTTTTGGTAGTTCCATTTGGCAGAGAGGGCGAAGAGCCCAGCCAAGGAAGTCCCATTGAAACACCACTGGCACCAGCTTTAGCCAGTGGGTTTGCCTAGGCTTTTCTCATTTCTAAGTACAGCATGGAGATGGCATTCCCTTCTTTGAATTTTCCTGTTATTTCATCTTCTGGAAACTAGAAATGGTAACCACTTTGGCAAGCAGATGAGAGGCCTGTCTTGGGTCACTCTTTAGTCTGTAAATACCACAACAGAGCTTTCCATCTATTTATTTATTTATTGTTTTCTTTTTCTGTATGTTTTTTGGTTCAGTGAGTAGCACCAGATGTCCATGTATTTCTAACTGCGGAGAGATTATTTTCCCCTAATCTTCTTTTGTGGTAGTCAAATGCTTATGCCACGAAGCCAAAATTCTATCGAAGCATATGGGCACTGTGCTGGAATTGTATTAGAGGCCCAAGATTTGAATCCCAGCTCTCTAACATGCTAGCTTTGGGATCTTAGGCAAGTCCCTAGCTTTGACCCTGGACAAGTCATTTAACCTCTTTCTGCCTGGGTTTCTTCAACTGTAGAATAGAAATAATAGCACCTGCCCCCTACCCCCACCCCATGATTGTTGTGATGATCAAATGAGATAATATTACCAAGCACTTAGCACAGTGCTAGGAGCATAGTTTGTGCTTGTTTCCTTCCTTCCTGCCTGGACAACCTCCATGATGAAGCTCTTTGCCAAACAGAGCATTTTGTATGTGCTCCAGGAAGCAATAGAGAACCACTGGAATTTATGGAGTAGAGAGTGACATGATCAGACCTGCACTTTAGGAAGATCACTTTGGTGGCTGTATGGAAACTAGATTGGGGTGGGACAGACAGACCTATCAATAAATTATTGCAATAATTCAGGCATAAGGTGATAAGGGCCTGCATTAGAATGGTGTCAGTGTCAGAGGAGAGAAGGGGGCATACTTGAGATATGTTGCAATGATTAAAGTCAACAGTCCTTGACTACACCTTGAATATGACGAGTAAAAGACAGTAAGGAGTCCAGGATGACTCCTAGGCTGTGAGCTTGAGGGGCGGGAGAGATGACGTTACCCTTTATAATAGTAGGAAAGGTAGAAGGGGGATTAGAAAGATAGAAGGGGAAAGATTTAGGGGGCAATATAGAGTTGTGTTTTGGACATACCGAGGTTAAGATGCATAGTAGACATCCAGTTTGAGACGTGCGAAAAGAAGTTGGAGATGCGTGAGATTGGAGGTAAGCAGAAAGACTAGGGCATGGCAGGTAGATTTGAGAATCATCAGTGCAGAGATGGTAATTAAAACCATGGGAGCTGATGAGATCAATAAGTGAAGTAGCAGAGAGGGAGAAGAGAAGATAGCTCAGGAAAGAACCCTGAGGGACACCTAAGGTTAGAGGAAATGATCTGGAGGATGATTCAACAAAAGAGACACGGAAGGAGCAGTCAGATAGGCAGAGGAGAAACAAGAGTTAGTGGTGTCCAGAAAACCAAGAGAGAAGAGAATGATCATCAGTGTCAAAGGCTTCAGAGAGGTCAAGGAGAATGAGGTTTTAGAAAAGGCCATTGGACTCAACAACTAAGACATCAATAGTAATTTTGGAGAGAACAGCTTTGGTGGAACAATAAGATAGGAAGCGAGACTGTAAGTCTTTAAGAAGAGAGTAGATGACATTTTGAAGAGTTTGGCTATAAAGGGACAAAGAAATATAGAAAGAGAGTAAGTGGGGATGGAAGGGTTGAGTGAGAGCTTTTTCCAGGATAGAGGGGACATGGGCATATTTTTAGGGAACAGACAATGAGCCAGTAGAGAGGGAAAGATTGAAAAAAAGGGAAAGAGAGGGGATTATGGGGGAAGCAATCTCCTAGAGGAGTAGGTTTGGAACAGTGTGATGGAAAAGTGGGATTTTTTGCTGTTTATTCTTTTGCAGTGCTTCTCAGCACTAAGGCAATCAAATACCTTTGTTTGAATCAAGAGTCTTTGATTGAATCAAAAGTCCTTGATTGGAAACAGTACATGTACTCTGAGGTTAGCATTTTGCTTTGAGGCTCACTTATTGGAATTGTGCTTCTGTGATTTGACCAGACAAGACTCTGGGTAGCCGTTAAGGAGCCCCCCCGCCAGCTTTGAAAACCCAGATGTTGGTGCTTTTTTCTCTGGTAACCATGCATGTATTGCTATGGACAGACAGAAGCTCTGTCTGCTGATTTGTGTTATTTGCTCTGTTTATATAGCTTCTGCTTGTAATTTCTGTTTATGTTTTCTCTGAAGTTCAGAATTCTGACTTTTCCCCCTGAACTAAATGAATGATATATGTATGTTTAATTAAAGTGAGATGGCAAACCCTTTAAGCTCCTTTCCTTCAGAAAAGCAGATCAAAGAACCTGTGCTAGCAGCTCTCCTGTGCTCTTGTATTGTTACCCTTACACCTCCACAGCAGCTGCAAGCACCATTGTTGTTATAAATGGCATCATATGAAAAAGTAGAGGGGTTAGACTTGGTAAGGAATAAGGCCCCTTCATCATGTGAGACAAAGATGAAGGAGGAAAGAGTGGCAGAATGATTGATTGGGGATGAGAAAGAGGGGAGAAGAGGGAGCTCATAGCCATTGGTCTCAGTTGTTTTCTGTGTGATATGAAGCAAGGTTCTCATTTAAGAGGGTAGGGGTAGAGGGAGCCATGGGAGATTTGAAGAGGAATGAAAAAGTTTAGAAGACCTGCTAAAATGCAGCATGGCAGAATAGATAAAGCCAAACTCTGAGTCAGTAAGACGTAGAGTCAAGTTCTGTCTTTAACATACACCACTTTTGAGATCATGGGCAAATCACTGAAACTGTTAATAGTTAGTGTCAACTGTCTAAGGCGATAAATTACAGACAAGTGACTGATGTGCATTGGTGAAAGGAATTTCCACACCAGCTGTTCTGTGTGTGTGTGTGTGTGTGTGTGTGTGTGTGTGTGTGTGTGTGTGTGTGTTAGATGGTAGGCCAAGGAGTTGGAACACTGGTCTCCTGACTCCCAGGGCAATGTTCTTTCTACCTCAGTACCCTAATAAACTGCTTTTTGGTTAAAATGTTACAGTAGAATTATTTAAAGAAATGTTGAAATTGAAATACATTTTTCCCTGTGAAGAGAAAAAGGGATCTTTCATTTCATGAACCCTAATATCAAGCAGAGCTTGTAAACTTTGTGATATATCTGTGTAAAAATATCTAATGATAGCTAACATTTATAAGTGCTTTAAGATTTGCAAAACACTTTATAAATATTATCTCACCACAACAACTCTTGAAAAGAGATGTTGTCATTATCCTCATTTTACAGATGGAGAAACCAAGGTAGACAAAAGTTGTGACTTACAGCTAGTAAGTGTCTGAGATCAGATTTGAACTTAGGTCTTCTTGACTTCAGGCACCTCATTCTATCATGTTTGTGTTTTTCAAGTAGTATTTAGAGAGTAGTAGTAGTACTACTAGTAGTAAGAGTTGTAGTACTAGTAAGAGAGAGGAGAAAGTGAAAGAAGAGGGGGAGGTGAAGAACAAGAAAGAAAAGAAGGAGCAAGAGGGGAAGATAGAAATGGAGGAGGAGGAGGAA
>JAQQSZ010010285.1:0-12551 GCA_028646595.1 Phalanger gymnotis
GTGACTAAAGAGTTCTATGTTCCACGCTTGGGTGGATGCGCTGCCTCACCAGCGCTCCTCTGTCCCCAAAAACCCCCAACCAGGACTGGGCTTAAATCTTCAGCAGGCTCTGCACTCCTGCTCTGATCAGCCACTTAATTCCTCCCACCAGGTGGGCCTGGGGCCAGAAGCAACTGCAGCTGAATTTCTAAAGCTGCCCTGCCTCCATTGCCCCAGGGGTGGATAGCCAAACCGCAAACTCTGTCTCTTCCCGCAGCTTTTCCCACTAACCTTCTTTGTTGTCTTTGCTGTTTGTGGGTTGTGAGGTCTGGTACATGCCACAGCTCAGTAATTCAGCATGCTAGGGCACTCTCCGCTCCACCCCCGGTCCTGTTGGTCTGCGGTCCGCCACGCCAAGCCGCGTGCACTGGGCTCCGCCTGGCTCAGCTCCGCTCCCCTCAGCTGGGGGCTGGGAGTTCCGTTTGGAACAGACCTCACCCCGAGACCATCCAGGCTGTCCTGGGCTGGAGCCCTGCTTCCCTCTGCCACTTTGTGGGTTCTGCAGTTCTAGAATTGGTTCAGAGCCATTTTTTACAGGTTTTTGGAGGGACTTGGTGGGGAGCTCATACCAGTTACTGCTTTCCAGTCACCATCTTGGCTCCGCCCCTGGAATGACTCTTTAGCCGTGTGTATATCCCTTATAATCTTTACCCTCCCCTCAAACCAGTGATTCTGAGCCCCTGGTTGCCAATTTACAAACCCAATTCCCCAACTACACACTCCCTTATTCTTATCCAACTCAACACAATCCCACACTGTTCCACTTCAGATATGACCGCCCCTTCTCCTGTGCCATCTGGAAGGCCTGCTCCATAATTAACAAACCTCTCTCTCTTAAGCTTCTTCTTTTCTCATTCCTTCCATTTCACTCTTTCCATCTTCTCTCATCCACTAAGATCTTGCTCCCTCTGGATGATACTGTTTCCCTCACTACTCTTTCCCATACTATCCCCTTCCTTTGACCAGTCAAGGTTGGGAATTAGGATACTCCTTGCCTCTCCTATCCTCTCAGCTAAGGACCTCAACTCATGTTGTTGAAAAAAAATCGAGGCCATTCACTGAGAGCTTCCTCTTCTCTTTTCTTTATCTCATATCCCTGGCTTATTTCTCCAATATCTCTTCCTTCAATCAAGTCTCAAGCGAAGAAGTGGGCTTTCTCCTTGCTACAGTTATTCCTTCTACATGCATCCTTGACCCCATCCCCTCTTGATTTAAAATAATATTACTGAACTTAAACGCCAAAAAAGGCATTTTCTCACACACAGAATACTGAAGAAGGGTTCCATACAAGATTGTAAATCTTCATGTCATACCATTTGCTTTTTAAAAATTATCTGATAAATTAATTCCACGTGTTATTTTCAAAACTTGTTAATCTGTTTCCTTTCGAATTTTCACCTCTTCTGTGCATTTAAAAAACTGTTGCCATGGCCTTCTTTTTTTTTTACATCACTATTGCTTATCCCCTTCTCTTCCCTCCAAATTAAAAACTAAAAAAAACAAAGAGAAAAAAATCCTTTATAACAAAAAAATTATAATGAAGCAAACCAATCCATACATTGGCCATGTCCAAAAATATATGTTTTTATTCCCTACATTCACCACTTCCTGTCAGGAAATGGGTAATCTGCTTCATCATAGGTCCTCTGGAGACGTGGTTGGACATTACATTGATAAGAATTCTTATTTGTTTCAAAGCTATTTTTCTTCAGGGTGTTGCTGTCTTTTTTTTAATGGCATACTTTATTTGATATTTGATTTATTTTTTTATATTTGATATTTATTTGATATTTTTTATTATTTGATATTTTTTAGTTTTCAGCATTGACTTCCACAAGATTTTGAGCTACAAATTTTCTCCCCATTTCTACCCTCCCCCCCAGTGCAAGATGGCACATATTCTGATTGTCCCATTCCCCAGTCAGTCCTCCATTCTATCACCCCATTCCCCTTCCCCCCATCCCTTTTCCCCTTACTTTGTAGGGCAAGATAGATTTCATTGACCCATTCCCTGTATATCTTATTTCCCTGTTGCATGAAAAACAACTTTTTTTAAGCATCTGATTTTAAAACTTTGCTTTCCAAACTCTCTCCCCTCTTCCCTCCCCACTCACTCTCCCTAAGAAAGCAAGCAATTCAACACAGGACCCACATATATCATCATGCAAAACGCTCCCGTAAATAGTCATGTTGTGAAAGACTAACTATATTTCCCTCCCTCCTATCCTGTTTTCCTTTATTCAATTTTCCCCCTTGACCCTGCCCCTTTTCAAAAGGGTTTGCTTTTGATTACTTTTTCTGCCTATCTGCACTCCCTTCTATCATCCCCCCTTTTTTATCCTCTTCCCCCTACTTTCATGTGGGGTAGGAAACCCAATTGAGTGGCTATGTTATTCCCTCCTCAAGTCAGATCCAATGAGAGTAAGATTCACTCATTCCCCCTCACCTGCCCCCTCTTTTTTTCCAATGATCTTCCTTTTCTTGCCACTTTTATGCGAGATAATTTACCCCATTCTATCTCTCTCTTTCTCCCTCTCTCAATATATTCCTTTCTAATCCCTTAATTTTATTTTTTGTATCATCCCTTCATATTCAACTCACCCTGTACCCTCTGTCTATGTATATATATATTCCTTTCAACTACCGTAATACTGAGAAAGGTCTCATGAATTATACACATCAACTTTCCATGTATGAATGTAAGCAAAACAGTTCTACTTTACTAAGTCCCTTATGATTTCTCTTTCTTGTTTACCTTTTCATGCTTCTCTTGATTCTTGTGTTTGAAAGTCAAATTTTCTATTCAGCTCTGGTCTTTTCACTGCGAAAGCTTCAAAGTCCTCTATTTTATTGAAAATCCATATTTTGCCTTGGAGCATGATGCTCAGTTTTGCTGGTTAGGTGATTCTTGGTTTTAATCCTAGCTCCATTGACCTCCAGCATATCATATTCCAAGCCCTTCGGTCCTTATTTTTCTTGGAGGCTTTTGATGTAGGCTCTTTGACTTTGTTGACTTCTTCTGGCTGTATGTTTTGGTCTTCTTTGTCACCAAAAAAGATTCCAAAGTCTGAGTCTGAATTTGAGTCCATTTTCACTGCCTGTTCATGTTCCCAGGCAGCTACTTGACCCTTCAGCTTTTTGTCTATGTATGTGTATGTGTATGACTGCTTGTGGAGTACAGAGCACTTTGTCCCAAGCTTTAGGGACTGCACTGATGTTTTCAGAGCTACTTCTACACAGCAATCTCTGCCACACCAGCATTCCTCCTCCCCCAAGAACTGCCAACCCGGATCGCAACCCAGATCCAAGCAGGCTCTGCACTCCTGCTCTGATCAGCCACTTAATTTCTCCCAACCAGTGGGCCTGGGGCCAGAAATAACAGTAGCTGGAGCTCTAGAAGCAGCCCCAGGGCTGCACCATTTCTGGGCCTCTGGGGCTGGGGCCAACCACACACTCCTTTCACTTGGATCCAGAAGTTTTCCCCACTAACCTGTTCTGTTGTCTTTGTTGTTTGTGGATTGAGAAGTCTGGTAACTGCCATAGCTCACTGATTCAGGGCACTAGGGCCTGTTCCGCCTGGCTCCCGGTCTGGTTGGTCCTGGTGTGGCCCACGCTGGGCTGTGCTCAGCTCCACTCCACTCCCAGCTCTATGTGATAGACCCTTCCTGGCGACCATCCAAGCTTTCCTGGGCTGGAGCCCTGCTTCCCTCTGTAATTTCGTGGGTTCTGCAGCTATAAAATTTGTTCAGAGCCATTTTTAACAGGTGTTTGGAGGGACCTGGGGGAGAGCTTAAGCAAGTCCCTGCTTTCTAGCCGTCATCGTGGCTCCACCCTCTACTGTCTTTTTTAAGATCATTCTATTGTTTCTGCTCACTTTGCTCTGCATCAGTTCATATTACCCAACATTCTCCAAAATCACTTCTTTTGTCACTTATCACAATGTAATCATATGCCACAATTTATTCAGTCATTTTCCAACTGTCTAAGACAGTGTTGTCAAAATCAAATAGAAATGGGCCCACTAAACTCTACCTAAGAATCCCTATGGATTGCACATTGACCTAGAAAGCCACAGGTTAACATTATCTATATCCTATTATATTTTTATTTATTCTGTTAAATATTTTCTGTTGTTATTCAGTCATTTTTAATTGTGTCTGACTCTTCATGACCCCATTTAGGGTTTTCTTGGCAAAGATACTGGAGTGGTTTGCCATTTCCTTCTCTAGCTCATTTTACAAATGAGAAAACTGAGGCAAACAGTGTTAAGTGATTTGCCCAAGATCATACAGCTAGTAAGTATCAGAGGCCAGAATTGAACTCAGGAAGATGAACTTCCTGACTCTAGGCCTGGCATTCTATCCACTGTGCCACTTAGCTGCCCTTAAATATTTCCTAATTGTATTTTAATCTGACCCTTGCTGCACCTGCCCAGTGCCTGTGTTTAATACCTCTGGTCTAAGAGACACATCTAAAAATGCAGTTCTTTGTTTTTCTTTCCCCACTCCCACCCCCCCAACTCCCATCACTCCAGGATCAGGAGTCTGTTTTGCTTGTGCTGACATGTCTCCCCCCAATATTATCCCTCTTCTTAACACTATCTCCTCTCCTCATTTATTTTGCAGTTTTAGTTGGATGTATTTCTACACCAAAATCTCTGTGTGCATGTGTATATACTTCTATAACCCTTTCAGATGAGAATGAGGTTCATCTGATACCTCTTCTCCCACAAATTGTTTCATATATTCTTACATATTCTAATTATTCGAAATAACAAACCATTCCTTCCTTCTTTCAGTCTTTCTAAAATTTTTTATTTATTTTATTCTGAACTTAAGAAATAAAATAAGCATTTCCGTAACATAGTGAAATAGAAACAAAGATGAACATGAAACTGCAAAGCCACTATGTACAACTTATATTCCTTTTAAATATATAATAAAGTTATCATATAACTTTCTCTTTTTTTTTCTTTTTTTCTTCCCTCCACCCTCCCCACCCTATAGATGGCTACCATTAGGCACAGAAATGTATATGTGTGTGTATATATATGCACACATACATATACATATATATATGTAAATTTGTTCTATATGTACTTCTGTTCATCAGTTCTTTCTCTGGACTCAGGTATTGCCATCCTTCATATGTCCTTTGTAGTTAATTTGGGTATTTATAATAGTCAAAATGACTTATTCACTCACAGTTGTTCTTAAAAAAATATTGTTGTTACTGTATACAACATTCTCTTGTTTCTGCTCATTTTTCTCTTTATTATTTTGTACAAGTCTATCCATGTTTTTCTAAGATCATCATTTCTTATAGCACAGCAGAATTCCGTCACGATCATACCACAGCTTGTTCAGCCATTCCCTGATTGATGGGTATCCTCATAATTTCCAGTTCTTTGCCACCCCAAAAAGAGCTTCTATAAATATTTTAGAACATATAGGTGTAGGCCTACAGGCGAAATAACAATAATACTATAAATATCCAGGAAGAAGGAGTTCAATTACCGAGGAACCATAGTCAGTATCACATAAGACTTGGTGGCTTCTACTCAAAACCAGAGACCTTAGAATATGATATTAGAAAAGGAAAAAGATATAGACTTGTAATTGAGAATAACTCACCTCTCACCTGGTGATTACTTCTCCTGGGTTCAATGATCACTTATATGAAGGTGATTCCCAGATCTTTATATCCATGCCTATTCTCTCTCCTGAGAGACCCCATAACACCACTACTTTTTGGACATCTCAAAATAGATGCCCTTTCGGCATCTCAGTTAACATGTCCAAAACACAACTCATTATCTCCCAACTAAATCCTCCCCTCTTTCCAACTTCCACATTACTGTCAAGTGTCCTATCATTCTAGTCACCCAGGACTGCAACCTTGGTATTATTTGCAACTCTCCATTCTTGTTGGCCCATTATCCAATCTTTTGTCATACTCACAACATCTCTCATACACATTGATTTCTCTCCTCTCATATAGCTACTACTCTAACTCAGGCCCACAATTCACTTGGGTTATTCCAAATGCCTTCTGGTTTATCTCCCTATCCCAAGTCTCTCCCCATTTTCATCCATCTGCTGCTCATGTCAGTCCCCTATTTCTCCAAGAACATACAGATACCAAATGACAGAGTTGGGATTTGAATGCACATCCTCTGTCTCCAGAGCTGATATTTTTTTCCACCATACCAAACTGCACTTATAAACTCCCTGGGGAAACGAGAAATAGAAGGAGTTTCCAAACCTCTGGCTTCATTTCCTTTAAAAACCTAAGTACAGGAGAATATACTTTGGGGAACTATTCTAAAGGAGTTAGATTTCAGAGGGACTGTAAGGATCATTTAATCAAATGCAGTCATTTTACAGATAAGAAAACTGAGGCTGAGGTGTTTATTTTGTCGGTTCATGAGATTTTATTAGGTTTTTTTTTTTTTACCATATCCTTATTTTTTAATTCAATAAAAGATGACTAGTGGAAGAAAAACCGTCTTTGAAAGGCTTTCCAGAATGAGCTGTATATTTGGAAGAATAATGACCATGAGTCAGCCCAGTCATCGCAGGACTTGTGGAATGGCATATGTCTCAATATCACATGCTTAGAAATTTGAGTTATGGTGAGTATGAGGATTTTTAAAAGCAGTTGGTGGAAAAAAATCAGAATGTTTGACAGGAATTGGGAAAGGAATAAGAAGCAGTAATGTACAACATAGAGAGTGTTGGGATTTTGGCTCAGGAAGATAGGAGTTCAAATCTGGTCTCATAGATTTAGCTGTATGGCTATGAGCAAGTCACCTGTCTGAACTTGTTTACTCATTTGTAAAATCAGTAAATCAATTAATAAGTATTTATTAAGGACCCTTTCTGTGCTAGGCATTGTGGATACAAAAAGAGGCAAAAGAGTGTAGTTCTGGGAGCCAAGATGATGTAAGTAAATCACCACGACTCTCCCATACTCACCTCCAATCAACCATAAAATAGCATCCCCAAATAAATCCTGGAATAGTAGAACTAGCAAAAAGACAGGGGAAACAATCTTTGAATCTAAGAAACTTGGAAGATGTGTTGGCAATCAAAATGGGCTCTTAGCACTCAGTTCAACCAAGTGCACCTTGAAGAGTTTGGCCTTTACTTCCTTGATTAGATTGGGAGTCCTTGGTGACCTCCTTGCTGCAGGGGAGGGCCTAGTTCACATGGGTTTGAGTGGCATGTTTGGGACATCAGAAGCTTTTAGACCACGTGGGTTTAAGTTGCCTCTTTGTGACGATTTTAGGTCACATGGGTGAGTCGCATGTGTGACTCACCCTTGACTCTGAAAAATATATAAAACCAGGGATTGGCTTTCTCTTTTTCAGAACACTTAGCCACAGCTGTGGTGATGCATGTGACTCTGGGCCAGCCCTTGTTATAAGCTCCCTGGCTGAACTTAGATGTTGGTAACTATGAATTGTATTTGGTCTGTCTGTTGATGTTTCTAATTTGTTTGTATTTGCTCTGAAGTTCAGGGTGCTGGCTTTTTACCCTGAGCTAAGTGAATGGTATTTGTATGCTGGATTAAAGTGAGATTGTCAACCTCTTAATGTTGCTTTCCTTAGTAAAGCAGATCAAAAGAGCCTGGGCTTTGACAGCATTCTTGTTGTTGGGCTTGTGTTGGTCTTTCGCCCCCATAACAACTGGTAGCTGGATTGATGAAACAGAAGATCAGCAAGAAAGGTCTGTCTTATTAGGGTAAAAGGGATCCACAGTCCCAGACAGTGAGTGTCCCAGCAAGCCAGCAACAAGCCCCCCTCCCCGCCCCATACCCCCAGTAGACTAGTGGTAGATCCTGAGCCCTAGCACAGTGGAGCAGGCAAATGCCAATACCAGGACCCCCTCCCAAGTGCCTTAGTATGGCTGGGAGAAGAGGCAGGCTCTAGCTCTGAGAACTGCCACATACTTCAGCAAAACCCTGGGCAAAGAGGCAACCTCCAACAGTTAGACTTCCATGCTTCAGTGTGGCCCCAGGGCCCTATGGGTGCCTAAACAAAGAGGCAGCCACCAGCTCAGTGTTCCTGCCACTGTGCGTCAGTATAGCCCTGGGCAAACAGACAGCTGCCAGTGGCCAGACAACCACAGTACCTCAGTATAACCCTTGGGAAACAGGAAAACGCAGAAACCCCGCTGGCCTTAGCACATGCCAGATACTACCATTAAGACCATGGCTCAGCACCAGGTAAGATGCCAGACCTCTAGGGCCACCAGCAGCACCAGCCACACCTTACCCCACATCCTCAGTGAAGCACCAGACACAAGGGTCCTGAGTGGGCCCCAGGGTAACATCAATGCAACACCAGGTAAACAACCAGTGCCTGTAGTCCCAGGCACAAGAAATCTGAGACAGCGCCACTACCAGGGAGCAGAGCTCTTATTTAAAAGAAATGAAAAAGGTCAACAAAGATGAGCAAAAAACAGCAACAAAAACTAATCTGAGCATAGAAAGTTATTATGTTGACAGGGAAGATCAAGACAGAAACTCAGAAGAGGACAACGAAGTCAAAATACTTATGGGAAAAATCCCAAAGTAAAACAGGAAATGGTTTCAAGCCCAGAAATAACTCATGGAAGAGCTCAAAAAGGAGTTTAAAAATCATATAAGATAGGCAGAAGAAAAGATGGGAAAAGAAATGCAAGAGGATTATGAAAAAAGAGTCAACAGCTTAGAAAAAGAAAACAACTCCTTAAAGAGTACAATTTGGCCAAATGAGAAAATAAAATACAAAAGCTAATTGAGGAAAACAGCACCTTAAAATTTAGAACTGGGGAGTAAAAGCAGGGATTTGCTTGAGCTCTCCCCCAAACCCTTCCAAACACCTGTAAAAATGACTCTAAACAAATTCTAGAGCAGCAGGACCTACAAAATGACACAGCAAAACAAATTTCCAGCCCAAGACAACCTGGAAGGTGGACAGGAAAGGTGTGTTGCACCAGTCTGAGAGAAGAGCGCAGTCCAGCATGGCAGCTGTGGCAGTTTCCAGACTTCTCAACCCCAAAACACCAAAGACGACTTAGAAAGTCAATAGGAAAGGTCTGTCAAACCTGAGTGAGAGAGGAGCAAGGGTCAGTCCCAACCCCAACTCCAGGGTGGTGGCAGCAACGGCAACAGCTGCTTCTGGAGCTCTTGGCCCACATATGGTGTAGAGATTGAGCAGCTGATCAGAGGGGGATTGTAGGAATCTCTTTGCTTGTGCTGAGGCAGAATTCTCTTGCTTTGCCAGTGCCTGGATCTGGGTTGCAGTCCTAGGTGGCAGCCCTAGGATGAGAAGTGCTGGTGTGATGGAGCTTGTGGCTGCAGTGGAGAGGGAATCCTCCTCACAGTTCCAAGGCAGAAAAGAATGCTTGTGGTCACTCACAGACCACAGCACAGGCCAGGAGAGGAGTAAACACCTCTCTTTTGATCATACAAACTTAGAAGAGCTGACAATTTACAGGTCCCTAGAAATATCTCTGAAAACAGTGGCACAAAGCCCCTGAAACTTGGGACAGTACACTCCCCACACTGGAAGCAGAGAGTCCTACCTTAACAAACAGCTAAAAAGTCAAATAATTGGCTGGGAAAATGAGCAAACAGTGGGGGGGGGGGAAAATCAGACTATTGAATCTTACTTTGGTGACAAGGAAGATAAAAACATAAAATCAGAACAAGACAACAAAATCATAGCTCCTACATCCAAAGACTCCAAGAAAAATATGAATTGGTTGCAGGCCATGGAAGAGCTCAAAAAGGATTTTGAAAATCAAGTAAGAGACGTAGAGGAAAATTTGGGAAAAGAAATGAGAGGAATGTAAGAAAATAATGAAAAACAAGTCAACATCTTGCTAAAGCAGACCTCAAAAATGCTGAAGAAAATAACACCTTAAAAATAAACTAACCCAAATGGCAAAAGAGCTCCAAAAAGCCAATGAGGAGAAGAAAGCCTTAAAAAGCAGAATTAGCCAAAAGGAAATGGAGGTCCAAAAGCTCACTGAAGAAAATAATTTCTTAAAAATTAAAATGGAGTAAATGGAAGCTATTGACTTTATGAGAAATGAAGAAATTATAAAAACCAAAAGAATGAAAAAATAGAAGATGATGTGAAATATCTCATTGGAAAAACAACTGACCTGGAAAATAGATCCAGGAGAGATAATTTAAATGATCAAAAAAGAGCTTACACATCGTCTTTCAAGAAATTATCAAGGAAAACTGCCCTGATATTGCAGAACCAGAGGGGAAAATAGAAATTGAAAGAATCCACCAATCACTTCCTGAGAGAGATCCCAAAAGGAAACCTCCTAGGAATATTGTCGCCAAATTCCGGAGTTCACAGGTCAAGGAGAAAATATTGCAAGCAGCTAGAAAGACACAATGCAAGTATTGCAGAAATGCAGTCAGGATAACACAAGATTTAGCAGCTTCTACATTAAGTATCTGAAGGGAATCTATGATATGAATCTATACCCCATTGCCTGTATATCTTATTTCCTTGTTGCTGATATTCTAGAGGAATATGATATTCTAGAGGACAAAGAAGCTAGTAGTAAAACCAAGAATCACCTGCCCAGCAAAACTGAGTATAATAATTCAGGGGGAAAATTGAATATTCAACAAAATAGAGGACTTTCAAGCATTCTTGGTGAAAAGACTAGAGCTGAATAGAAAATTTGACTTTGAAATACAAGAATCAAGAGAAGCATGAAAAGGTAAAGAGGTAAGAGAAATCATAAGAGACTTATTAAAGTTGAATTGTTTGCATTCCTACATAGAAAGAGGATATTCGTAACTCATGAGATCTTTCTCAGTATTAGTGTAGTTGAAGGGAATACACACGTACATACACATATAGACAGATGGCACAGGGTAAGTTGAATAAAAAATAAAATTAAGGGGTGAGAGAAGAATGTACCGAGAGAAGGAGAAAGGGAGAGATAAAATGGGGAAAATTATCTCATATAAAAGAGGCAAGAAAAATTTTTTACAATGAAGGGGAAGAGGGGGGAGGTGAGAGGGAATGAGTGAACCTTTCTCTCACTGGATTTGGCTTAAGGAGAGAATAACATACATATTCAATTGGGTATGAAAATCTATCTTCCCCTACAGGAAAGTAGAGGGGGAAGGGAATGGAGGGGAGGGGTAGCAATGATAGAAGAGAGGGTGAATTTGAGGAGGGTATAATCAGAAGCAAACACTTTTGAGGAGGGACAAGGTCAAAGGAGAAAATGGAATAAATGGGGGGCTGGATAGGATGGAGGGAAATATAGTTAGTCTTTCACAACATGACTATTATGGAAGTGTTTTGCATGACTACACAGGTATAATCTATATTGAATTGCTTGCCTTCTCAATGAGGGTGGCTGGGGAGGGAGAACAGGAGAGAATGCAGAACTCAAAGTTTTAAAAACAAGTGTTAAAATTGTTTTTACATGCAACCAGGAAATAAGATATACAGGCAATGGGGTATAGAAATATATCTTGCCCTATAGGCAAATAGAAGGGAAGGGGATAACAAAGGGTGTGTGTGATAGAAGTGAGGGCAAACTGGGGAAAAGGCTAGAATGCATGCTGTCTTGGGATAGCGGGGAGAGATGGGCAGAAAATTTGGAACTCAGAATCTTGTGGAAGTGAATGCTGAAAACTAAAAATAAATTAATAAAGTAGAAAAAGAAAAAGAAAAAAGTTAGAATTGGGCAAGTGGAACCTAATGACTCTACGAGATGTCAATATCAATCAAACAAATTCAAAAGAATAAAAAAATGGAAGAAAATGTAAAATACCTTGTGGGAAAAACAACTGACCTGGAAAATAGATTCAGGAGACACAATATCAGAATCATTGGACTACTTGAAAGCCATAATCAAAAGGAAGACCTAGATAGCGTCTTTTAAGAAATTATCAAGGAAAATTGCCCTGATGTCCTAGAACAAAAGGGTAAAGTAGGCATTGAAAGAATCCTCCAATCATTGCAGGAAAGAAATCCCAAAATAAAAACTCCAAGGAACATTATAGTCAAATTGCAGAACTATCAGGTCAAGGAAAAAATACTGCAAGTGGCCAGAAAGAAACAATTCAGGGGGGCAGAGCCAAGATGGCAACTGGAAAGCAGTAACTGGCGTGAGCTCCCCACCAAGTCCCTCCAAAAACCTATAAAAAAATGGCCCTGAACCAATTCTAGAACTGCAGAACCCACAAAGTGGCAGAGGGAAGCAGGGCTCCAGCCCAGGACAGCCTGGATGGTCTCGGGGTAAGGTCTGTCCCACACAGAACTCCCAGCTCCCAGCTGAGGGGAGCGGAGCTGAGCTAAGCAGAGCCCAGCACGCGCGCACGGCGCGGCAGACCGCAGACTGACGAGACCAGGAGTGGAGCGGAGAGTGCCCTAGCATGCTGAATTACTGAGCTGTGGCATGTACCAGACCTCACAACCCACAAACAGCAAAGACAACAAAGAAGGTTAGTGGGAAAAGCTGCGGGAAGAGACAAAG
>JAQQSZ010010286.1:0-12551 GCA_028646595.1 Phalanger gymnotis
CCCCCCCCCCAGGTCAGTCAGCCAGGAGTAGATATAGAGCTATGTCATCTTTTTGTGTATTCATATTTTTCAAGAGGGGAGGGAGGTGCTTAACAGTCTGCCATCCCATCAGGTAAAAGTATGAAGTAAGTTAGTTCATTCATCCTCATTAGCTCAGGAGAAAGCTAAATGACCCAGAAAAGGCCCCTGGCAAAACTCTGGGTGAAGTGAACGGCTCATTGGCTCAGAAAAACTAGAATGTGGATCTTAAATGAAAATCAAGGCATGTTCTTCTCTTTCCATCCCTGCCGCCCAAACTGGGAACTTTTTCCAATCGTTGTCCTGTATAATAATAGCATTCCTGGGTAATTGTTGGTATTTCAAGTGAAGGATGTTTTGATACAGCTCTCTGGCTTTCCTCCTCCTCCTCCTTGGGAGAATGAGCATTTTAGGCATTTGCAGATGTTCTGGGGGCTACCTTGGTTGGGCCTATTAGAACAATGATAAACAGGAATGACTTTTCTTCTCCTACTGTAGGAAGGATGCAGGCTTGTGGAGCTTTGGCTGACCACTCACTTATCACAGGTCATTGACACAGAGCTGGATGGCTTGGTAAACTAATCACTCACTTCTTTCATGTGGTGCTGTGTTCTTCTGAGCACATCAGGCAGAATTAGTCTGATGATTTCAGCTGTGGCCCTTGGGAACCATAACCCAATTCAGAGATGCACCAGAAATGATCTGGCTGAACTCACCAGCCTGGGTCCATGGAGAGGGAAAGTTCAGTCCTGGCCTAGCCTGCTGTGCACAAAGCCAGGGAATCAGCTTTGCCTTCTGGGGAGTGAAGAGGAGGACCTGGCTTGAGGAGGAGTTGGAAAGCCATAGTGTATGTGTTTGTGTGTGTGTGGGCATATGGGCATGTTGGGAGAGAGGGGTGAAGTGATTCAGTTTTATTCAACAAACATTTATTGATACATACCATGTGCCATGCAAAGACTGACGAAAGTCCCTGACCTTAAGGAGTTTATATTCCACAGAGTGGAAAAGTAAATTCAAGATACCTACAAAGTACATACAAAGGTGTTTCATGGAGATGAGGAGATGATATTAACAACTGAAGGAACAGGAAAGGCTTGGTGTGGGAGAGAGAACTGGATGTGTGCTTTGAAGGAAGTCAGGGATCTACCTTGTGAAGGTGGGGAAGGATTTATTTCCAGATATGAGGGAAAGCCTATGAATAGACACAGAGGCTACACACAAAATGTTGTGTATGAGGAACCTCAAAGAGGCCTGGTTGGCTTGGTAGTAGAGCATGGGATGGGGAGGATTGTGTGGCTACCTGGAAAGGGAAGCTGACACCAGACAGTGAGGGTCTTTAAGGGCCAAGCAAAAGACTTTATAGTTTCTGACTGATAAAGGAGAGATAGTAATCTTTCAGAATTACATATATCATAAAACTCTAGGCTAATGGATCTAATCAATATGGGGGTGGGGTGAAGAAGTCTAATTAAAGATTCTACTTGAGAGAGATTTTGAATTCTGTCCATATTGCAATAAGCTAACATTTCATTATTATATTCCTATATCTGCCCACAGAGATATGTACATAAGTGTGTATTTCAATAGGTGAACCTGTATATAAATCAGGCTGCACAGCAGCCTTGAAGCCAATAAGATGAGCTCAAGGCCTTCTTTTTGACACATATTGACCATGCAATCCTGGCCAAGGTATTTCATTTCCCAGTGATCTAGGCAGCTCTCTAAGATTACACAGAAGGCTGCATTAGCAGAGAGGCTTTCCTCATGTGAGAGTTCCAAATGGCAATGAAATCTCAAGTCCAGTTCCTGACCCTCTTGATAGTTCTATAGGCCAACTTTTGCTATATGTATTGAGGTCCCCTTTAATGCTTCATTGTGGTATGGCACCCACCCTGGGTTCTCGAAATAAATGCTGAAAGAGTACAAGCTTGCCAGGACCTTTTATGCTGGAGAGGTTCTGCATGAAGGACCTGGCAGTGCACTGTGTCTGTCTCCTAAGGGCTCCCTAGGCTTGGAGAGGTTCATAGTGAGAGGGGTGAGGATCAGGCCATGATTTTTTTGGGAGGGGGGGGTCACAACGATGTATGAATCTGGATAATTCATGGATGGCTAGGATTGTGTATTCCATTGTTAGAGGAAATCACAGGTACCTGAAATGTTTGTCTGTTCATATGTCTAACAAATATAAAGTAATTATCACAATGAAGAAACCAAAAGATGCCAGATAATACCACAGAAAATATTTGATCTCTCTGCAAAGTGGAGAAGTATGGCATCTAAGGGCAACCCTACTTTAGAAGACAGACACATTTACAAAACATTCTGGAGGAAGATCTCAGAGAACTAGTAATAGAATTTCCTCATTCAACAACAAAACAAAACCAAAGACAAACCAACCACCAAAAATGGAGAGGGAAGAAAGCTTGGTGTGATATCCAATTAAATCCGATTATCTCTGGATCTTTTATAGGTGTGATTGGGAAGATGACAAATAGACTTCAAATATGACATATTTGCCAAGCTCTCTCAGCTTCCAGTACCCATGACAATGATGGAATCACTAGATTGGGACTTTGATAACTTTGGACCAAATATGCCAGGTAAGGGAATAGAAAAGGAACTTAAGATGAATGCTGGAAGAGTTGCTGGGTCCGACCAAGAACACTCAGGGGAAATCCATGATGGAGATGCCATAATTTTATAAGTACAGAGGAATCTATGTCCAAAATATCTAAAAGATATCAGCAAAAGAGGGGACCACAAGTAGGATTATTATCCCAAAATGCTGACCAAAAAGGCGTCAACAACTGTGAACTATCCATCACACTCCTACATTGTTGGTCCAAATCTTTCCTCAGCTTCCTGGTTCCACTCCACATCACCAAGAAAAATCAAGTTAACAGCATTTATTCAGCACCTACTATGTGCTAGTCACTGTGTTGAGTGCTGGGGGTAGACAATATCCCCCCACCCCGAGATGTTCTCATCTCCAGCTTTGCTGAGAAAAATCAATCTATGATGTGTGTGTCCTCATTTCTTCTAACACCTCAAATTCACCAGAATCACTCATCCTTGTTTAATGTTCTCCATTCTCAGGTGATAATGTGGCCCTTCTCCTTCTCTATAATAATCCTTACCTTTTATCCTCTTCTGTGTTTTTCAGGAATTGGCCCCATGGATTTTTCTTTTACTTACCTTCAGTCTCATGCTTACAACTTACTTCTTTGTCACTGCCGAACATATACTCAGGTTTTCCCTATTTTAAAAAAAGAAAACACAAAACAAAATAAAAGACCTCCACTTGATTGCACCATTTGTCAAGATTCTACCCTATACCAATCTTTTGTTGATAAAGTCTTAGAAAATATAGTCTTCACAAACCACTCCTCAACCCCTCGCATTTTGGTTTATAGTCTCATCACTCTTCTGACACTAGTGGACTAGGTACTGAGCAGTGCCTGGCATATAGTTGGTGCTTAATAAATGCTTATTCTCTTCTCTTAGCCTTCCTTCTCCCCAGGGCCTAGCATATCATAGGTGATAAATATGTTTTGATTGCCTGCAGTTTCTGTCTTGGGTCTTTTCTTTTTTTCTTTCTTTCTTCATCAGCTCCCCAAAGTTCAAATATCTCCAGTTAGAGGATTCCAATATCTCCATATTCAGTTCCAGTCTCTTCCCTGAGCAGAAACCAAGGGAAACATTTAAACATAAGAAACTAATGGGTATATGAAAGTCACAGGGTCCAGGGAGAAAAAAGAGTAGGTTTCTGTAGGTATTTTCACATAACCAATGGTCTATTGGACATCTCTGCCTGTCCTGTATCCATCTTAATCTCTACATGTTGAACACACAACCAACAATCTTCTCTCAAAAACCCCATTTCTCTATTAAACTTCCTGAATTCTTTCAATGGTATCACCATCTTTCTAGTCACCTAAATTTACAACCTCAGAGTCACCATCAACTCTTTACTTGTCCTTACCCTTCCTTTGGGCAGCCCAGAGGATAGAGCACCAATGCCTAAAGTCATGAAGACATCTTCCTGAATTTAAATCTGGCCTCAGGTACTTACTAGCTGTGCAACCCTAGGCAAGTCACTTAACCATGTTTGCCTCAGTTTCTTCATCTGTAAAACGTAGATAATAATAGTACCTTCTTCACAAGGTTCTTGTGAGGATCAAATGAGATAATGTCTGTAAAGCACAATGCCTGGCAAATAGTAGGTGCTTAATAAATGGCCATTCCCTTATTCTCTTCCCTTTCACCATCTACCTCTCTGCTTTAGAGAGGCAGAACTGGTTATTCCATGCCTGGAATTCCCTCCTTCCTCTTTCCTGTCTCTTTACTTTCTTCGAGACTTCATTGAAGAGCCAAGTCCTGGGACAAGGAAAAATAAAGAGGTCTTTCCTGGCAAACAGAAATTAGTTTGTTTTGAATATTTACTAAACTGTATATAGGTGATTTCCTCCCAAGAGAGCACAAGCTCCTTCTGGGCAGGTGTTTCTTCTTTTTGGCTGGTGTCCAGAGCTAGGCCATGTTGGGAGTTAGGGTGAGTGACATCACTGCTATCAGTAAACAGTTACTCCGATCAGAGATCCACGGCCAAGTGTCAACCTTTATATACATTTCCCTGCCAATTTTGTGGGATTCATTCAGGAAATACCAGTTCATGTTGGAAAGGACAAAAACACACTGTTACTAGAGATCACAGCTCTCTCAAAGACTCAAATAATTTATTGTTTTAGATTTGTTATTTGATAGCATGTGCTTTCACATGTGGGGGTCTTACTTCACTCTTTTAGGCCTGCCCACCCCCTCATATTCAATCAGTTGTCAAATCTTGGAGATTTATCCTTGTTAACAAATACTCCCTTCTCTCTGTTTACACTTAATACCACCTTGGTCCAGATGCCCATCCCTTCATGCCTAGACTATTGTAATAGCTGCTAGTTTGATGCTCCCTGCATCAAACTCTCCCCAGTCTAGTCCCTCAGTCCATCGTCCACTTAGTTTTCAAATTAATATTCCTAAAGCACAAGTCTGCTCATTTCACCCTCCCACTCAATAAACTCCAGTGGTTCTCTATCACTCCAAGATCAAATAAAAAAAATCCTTTCTTTGGCTTTAAAAGACCTTCGTAACCTCTCCTCCACCTGCCTCACCTTTCCAGTCTTACCCCTTGCCCCCCTCCCCCCGTGCCCTATTTGATCCAGGGACACTGGCCTCCTTCCTATTCCTTGAACAAAACACTCCATTTCCTAACTGCAGACATATTCATGGGCTGTCCTGCATGCTTTCCCTGCTTGTCTCCACCTCCTGGCTTCCTTTAAGTCTTGGATAAAAGCCTATCTTCCACAAGAAGCCTTTCTGATCCCCTTAATTAGTGGCCCAATATCTAGAGCTAGTCTACACTCTGGTAGCCTCCTTGCCCCCCAGGCTCTGCCTGCTCAGGAGCTCCTGAATGCTTACAAGAAGCCTCTTTCCAAGGGCATCAAGTCCCTCAATTTGATCCATTATTCTAGTCTGTTAGGATCCTTCAGATGATTGTTCTGTCACCCAATATCACAGTTCTCCCTCTTAAGTTCCATGAGCAAATTGTGTGACTAATGTTGCCTGTCCTTTTATCCAAGCCTTTGATAGAAACAACTGTCCAATAGAACAAGGACAAGTACTTGTACCCCAGGGCTATTCCTTAGCTAGTTCCCAGCAATTTGTTAATGGCTCTACTTTGGGTGTGGTCATTTACACAGAGATGAATTCACCAATCTGGACAATCATCTAGCCTACCTCTAACTATCCTGTCCAAAAGGAATTCCAGAATATTCATTCTCCCTGGATGAAATTCATTCACTCATGGTGATGGCATCTCCCAGATCCACTAGTCTAGTAACTGCCAGAAAAGAAAATTAAATTATTCTCAAATCTCCACTTCTTGATGAAGCCATGCTGTCTTGGTGTGATCGCTGTTGCCTTCTCTAAATGTTCATCCAACATGCAACCCCCCCCCCCCACCAACCAGATACCTAAGAATTGATTTTCTTCCCTTTTTTGGAAGTTGGGAGCATTCTGGCCTATTTCTAGGCTGATGACTGCTCTCTGATTCTCCACAACTTTAGAGAAAGATATCTGATACTCAATCAACAGTCACAACAAAAAGTTCTTTGAGTAATCTGGGCATAGTGTCGGCAGGGCCTTGGTGGCACAGTGTCATTAAGGACATGGAGGTGCTCCCTTGCCCTCTCTTCTAATTTCTCTTTGAATGGAATCTCTCGAGCTCCCTTCATGCTTCCCACTGTACATTTTATTCTCTTCAATAGAAAGCACAATCAATATAACAGATGAGGAGTGTGGCCATTTCTCTTACCACCACATTCTCCCCAACCATTGGTCATATCTTCCTGTGTTGATCTGTGTACCAGAAATACTATTTAAAAAGTTACTTTGGCTCATGATGGAAAATGCTCTCCACATCCAGAGAAAGAACTGAGGAGTTTGAATGCAGATTGAAACGTACCGTTTGCTCTTTTTGTTGTGTTGGTGGTGGTTTCTTTCTTCTTTCTCATGGTTCCACCCATTGGTTCTAATTAATTTTCTTTACAAAATGGCTAATGTGAAAATCTGTTTAATATGAATGTATATGTATAGCCTATATCGGATTGTTCACTATCTTGGGGAAAGGGGAGGGCAGGAAATTTAAAACTCCAAATCTTATGGAAGTGAATGTTGAAAACTAAAAATAAATAAATAAATATTAAAAAAAGCATCCAGCAAAAAGTTACTTTGGTGTTCTTGCATCACATAATTATAAAAAAAGGCTTCTGAGATGCTGCCATACTTTGGCATTTAACTCCAGTTACCTGCCCTTCTTTCTGCCTTATGCCAATCTTTAAAGCATGCTTATTGATGCCTTTTACTTTTATGTATGTTTCCTAATGCAACTCCCCTCCCCTCCCAGAAAACCATGCTTCAAAACAAAGAATAAAAGAGGAGGAAAACGTTCCACAAAATTAGCCAACACAAGAACGTCTGACATCTGTAGCGTTACATATTTGCGGTCTTCCTCCTTTACAAAGAAAGGAGAGAAGTACCACTTTGTATCTATTCTTTGGGGACAAATTGGGTTAGTTTCATGGCCTTCACTTTTGATTGTCTTATTGCCGCTATTTCCATTTACATTGTCAAAGTCATTGCATACATTGTTTTCCTGTCTCAGCTTACTTCACGCAGTTCATATATCTTTTCCATACTTCTCTACATTTGTCATATTTATCATTTCTTAAAGCACAGTAATATCCCATCACATTTAAACATTACAGCTTTTATTTAGCCATTTCCCAAATGAAAGCTTTTATTTTCTTGTCAATGCTATAACTATTTTGGCATATATTTTGTTGTTGTTTTGTGGTCATTTTTCAGTTGTGTCCTACTCTTTATGACCCTTTTGGGGGTTTTCTTGGCAATGATGCTGGAGTGGTTTGCCATTTTCTTCTCTAGATCATTTTACAGATGAGGAAACTGAGGCAAATGGAGTTAAGTGACTTGCCTGGAGTCACGTAGCTGGTAAGTGTCTGAAAGCCAGATTTGAGTGCAGAAAGATGAGCCTTCCTGACTCTAGGCCCAGCACTCTATTCACCATGGTGCCACCTGGCTTCCCTATATGGCATATATGAGACCTTTCTTTTTGTCAATGATTTCCTTGGGATATATGCCTAGCAGAGGGATATCTGGGTCAAGGGGTGTGGACATTTCAGTCACTCTCTTAGGATAACTCTAAATTATTTTCTGGAGTAGTTGTACCAATTCATAGCTCTAGCAACAAATCTACATGCCTTTAAAATCTAGGCTGGTTGAGGAATTCTCTGTGCAACCACATCCCTTTCTTTAGATATTACTATCTTTTCTTCCTTGATGGAACTATTTTTGACTGAATCATCCGAATTTGAGTTTTTAGAGCAGTGATGTTAGACTCAAGTAGAAATGAGGTCACTAAGCCATAAAAAAGATCCTTGGGCCACATAATGACTTAGAAAATCATATATTAAGGTTATCTATATTTTATTACATTTTATTTTGCTAAATGTTTCCTAATTCCATTTCAATCTGGTTTAGCCACTGAGCACTTGACACCTCTGCTTTAGAACATCTTATTTCTGTTAAGAATGTCCCTACCTTGTGAGCCACTTGTTTCCAAAGTGTTTTGGTAGCCCTATAAGAATAGTTCAACATTGGGGGCAGCTAGGTGGCACAGTGAGTAGAGCACTGGCCCTGGAGTCAGGAGGACTTGAGTTAAAATCCGGCCTCAGACACTTGACACATGTATTAGCTGTGTGACCTTGGGCAAGTCACTTAACCCCAATTGCCCTGCCCCCCCCAAAAAAGAATAGTTCAACATCATGCTTTTCAGAGTCTCAGAAAGGAGACATTTTGGAGGACATCTGCCTCCAAATTGGACAAGGATTACACCTGGTAACCAAGAATCTATTTGAATTGAAATGGATATTGAGTAGTATAGAAATATGATTTGCGGATGAAAGACCAAAGCTGTTCTAACTATACAAGAAAAACATTCAGCTTTTCTTTATACAGCCTTTTTTTTCCCCAGAGAAATCCTATTTGCCTAATTCTGAAACTTTTAGGGTGGTACATTCCTTAAGGACCAATTCAAAGATGACCAAGAAGTTAGTCATATATTTGACTGACTGGTTCAGTATTCTCTTAGATCAATTTTTTCCCCTTGTGTAAAGTTTTCAAAAACTGAAATATGTTCAAGTAACATGGGTGCAGACCAATAAAATCAAGAGAAATATTGAAATTCAATTCTATTAGTTCTATAATTGCTTGCTGGAAAAAAGGTTGTGGAGACCAGGTCATATTTCCCCACTAATCTGTTCAGACACTTTTCCTTGGCCAGAATAATGTACCGGACACTGGCACAAAGAGCGTGTGAGTTACCAATGAAATTCACATGTCTGTTCTTTCTGCCTTGCTCTTCAATCTGGTTAAGTACCAACATCTGTACCAGTGAATTTAGTATTTAGTTGTGGGAAAGTGTTGTAGCCAATTTGACAATTTGTTAATGACAAAATAACAATAAATCTCTAGCTTTTACAAAACAACAACAGCAAAAAGAATGTCTCTACCAAAATAGGGAAACTACACTATCTGTCAACCATATTAATCAATATTGTTTTAGACTATTTAAAATAACTAGACAGCATAAGGTTAGAACATTGTTGTGGTGTAGAAAATAATCAGTCAGGGGACTTAGAAAAATATAGAAAGACTTGGACTTATGAAGTAAGATGTCCTCCACCATCAGAGAAACAGAGGACAGACAAGTATAGTATAGTCTTACGCAGATGCATATGAATGTATATGTCTATATATGAGTTTATGTATCTAAGTTTATGTGTGTGTATGTAAGTGTACATATGTACGTGTGTATGCATGTATATATCTTTGTGTGTATATATGTGTGAATATGTGTATACGTATGTGTGTATATACATATATATGTGCTTAATTGTACCTTCTTGGGGGAGGGAGGGAAGGAGGGGGAATAAAAGCACAAAGTAAAAAGTGCACACCAGAGAACAAATGGAAAGTTACAAGGAAGCAAAGAAAAGATGGACAGCTCAGAACACAATATGTAGTATTTATTACATAGGCTTTTTGAAATGTCAATTTATTGCTGTATGTTTTGAATCCTCTTTTACATTTTGCTGTATACATGGCAATGCTTTTTTTTCTTTTCTTATTTTGTATTTAAGTTTTAATATTTAAGTTTATAATGATTCTTTTTCTTTTTTATTGTGTATTTAATTTTTTTTGTATTTAAGTTAAATTAATAATAAAAAAGAATGTCCCTACCCTATTCTATCCTCTAGAGTGCTTTATTATCAGATGTCTGAGGATTAGGGAATTTCACATGTGAAAGAATGGGAGTAGAAAGTAAAGTCTGGTAACTGGATTATATTAATGTGTAGTCCAATGAGACCTGGGTTCAAGTCCCACCCCTGATTCTCATTAGCTGTGTAACCATGGACAAATCACTTCATGTCTCTGAGTCTCAGTTTTATGATCTGTAAAATGGGCAAATTATAGTTTCATTACTTATATAAAATTGTTAGATTATTTAAAATGAGACACTAAATATAAAGTCATATATGAATATAGGTTATTATTCTTATTTCAATTACCAATAGATCCCTTCCTGGATCACTATTTTATTATGATGGAGGGGCTTGTGTAGCTCAATGAAACTATAAGCTATGCTGTGCAGGGTTACCTAAGACAGACAGCTCATAATGGAGAGTTCTCATAAAAGGTGATCTACTGGAGAAGGAAATGGTGAAACATTGCCTCGTCTTTGCCAAGAAAACCCTATGGACAGTAGTAAAATAATAAAAAAGATGCCATTAGAAGGTGAGCCTCTCACTGTCAGAAGGTAGCCAACATATTACTGGGGAAGAACAGAGGACAACTACAGATAGCACCAGTATGAATGAAGCAGCTGGACCAAAGTCCCAACTATTTAGCTGTGTATGTGTCTGGTGACAAAAGGAAAGTCCAATGCTATAAATACCATTAGTGCATAGGAACTTGGAATAGAAGAACTATGGACTAAGGTAAGCTGGATGTGGCCAAAGAGGAGACAGAAAGATTAAACATTGACATCTTGGGTCTCAGTGAACTTAAAGATGGAAATGGGTGAATTTAATTCAGGTAATCATTACCTCTACTACTGTGGGCAAGAATCCCTTAGGAGAAATGGAGTAGCCCTGAATAAAAGGGGGAGAAAAGCAGTACTAAGTTATAATCTCAAAAATGATGGAATATATCTGTTTGAATCCAAGGCAAATCATTTAAGATTATAGTAATAAAACCACTCCAAGCACACTAAGCACTGATGCTAAAGAGACCAAAGCTGATCAGTACGAAGACCTACAGTATCTTCTAGAAATGACACAGAAAAAGTCCCATTCATCATAGGGGATTGGAATTCTAAAGTAGGAAATTAAAAATAGATAATTGGAATAAACAGCAAATTTGGCCTTGGAGTACAAAATGAAGCAAAGCAGAGACTAACAGAGTTTTGTCAAGATAACTTGCTGGCCATAACAAATGCTCTTTTTCCAATGACTCAAAAGGTGACCACACGGTCAATGGAGAAATCAAGTTGATTATATACTTTTGCAGCCAAGGGTGGTGAAGTTCTATACAGTTAAAACAAGATGTGGAGCTGACTGTGGCTCAGATCATGTGCTTCTTATTGTGAAATTCAGACTGAAATTGAAGAAAGTAGGAAAAATGACCAGACTGTATATGTACAACCAAAATAACATCCCTTCTGAATATGGAGTGGAAGTGATGAATATATCTGAGGGATTATATCTGGTATGTAGAATGCCTGAAGAAATGTGGACTGAAGTTTGCAATTTGTGCAGGAGGCAGCAGCAGCAACAACAACCAAAACAATTCCGAAGAAAAAGAAGAGCAAGAAAGCAACATGGCTCTGATGAGGCTTCACAAATAGCTGAGGAGAGAAGAAAAGTGAAAGGTAAAGAGGAAGGAGAAAAATAAATCCAACTGAATGCAGAACTCCAGAAAATATCAAGGACAGATGAGATTCCTAAATGCTCATCCTTAAATTAGCAGTGCAAACAAATAGAAGAAAAAAGTAGAATGGGATAGACGAGAGATCTCTTTAAGAAAATTGGTAACATCAAGAGAATGTTTCATGCAAAAAAGGGTATGGCAAAAGATAAAAATTGTACAGACTTTACGGAAAAGATCAAGAAGAGGTGGCAAGATTATACGGAAGAACTATGCAAGGAAGATCTTAAATCACATAGTGGTAGTGTAACTGATCTAAACCCAGAAATCCTGAAGAATGAAGTCAAATGAGGCTTAGGAAGCATTGCTAACAATAAAACCAGTGGAAGTAAAAGACTTCTATTGAGCTCTTTAAAATCCTAAAAGATGATTCCATTAGAGTGTGTTAGTCTATATGCCAGCAAGTTTGGAAAACTCAACAGTGGTCACTGGATTGAAAAAGATCCGTTCATGTTCCAATCCTAAAGAAGTGCAATGATAAAGAATGTTCCAATTACCAAAGAATCGTGCTCCTTTTACACATCAGCAAGGTTATACTTAAGATTTTATAATGTAGGCTTCAACAATATGCAAATTAAAAATTACCAGAAGAGCAGGCTGGCTTTTGAAGAGGCAGAGGGGCTAGAGACCGAATTGCCAACATTTGCTGCATTATGAACACAATGGAATTCAAGAAAAAAACATTTACTTCTGTTTTATTAACTACACTAAATCCTTTGACTGTATGGATCACAACAAAATGTGGCAAGTCCTCAAAAAGATGGGAGCACTGTATCGTCTTACTTATCTCCTAAGAAAGCTGTACATGAGTCAAGAAGGAACAAAACTAAACACAGAACAACTGATTGGTTTAAGATTGCGAGAGGAGTACAAAAAGGCTATATATTGTCACTTCATTTATTTAAATTATATTCAAG
>JAQQSZ010010287.1:0-12551 GCA_028646595.1 Phalanger gymnotis
GTTGTTAATTCCTTAGTGAAATCTCATCTGCCAGGTGGGGGAATTAATGTAAAGTATAGGAAACTAGGTTCTAAAGTGAATCTCTTAAACGCGACAATTCGCCAAGGTTTCATTTTTGATTTTGTAAGAATGATAAGAGTACAATTTAGGAATGGAGGCTTAAAATTGTGTTAAGGTCACTTTTGTAGGAGAATGGACAAAAGAAAGCTTGTTCCTACAAGAAGAAGATGCTGAGATGCTGTGCTGGAGATGGCTGGAACAATTACCAAGGACCAGAGGACTTCATCAGATGATGTTCCCTGCCAGACAGCAGTATGGGAAGAGACTTCTGAATCTTAAAGGGACAATTGCATTAGTGAGGTTTTTTTGGGTTTCTGTATCTATATTTCTAAAGGGGACTTCCCCCTTTGATTTGTAATGTGTCAATCAACTGTTCCCTTTTCCCTTCCCATACTTACTTTTTTAAAATTTATTTTTTTATTTTTAGTTTACAACACTCAGTTCCACAAGTTTTTGAGTCCCAAATTTTCTCCCCTGCTGTCTCCTCACCCCTACCCCACCTGTCGTAACAATCTTGCTAGAAGCTTCTGTGGGGGTGTAATATCCACCAACAACCAGCACCCAGAAAGCTGCCAACACAGGTTCTTTGATCTGCTTTACCAAGGAAAGTAACTTTAAGGGGTTAACAATCTCAGTTTAATCAAACATAAAGATATCATTCACAGTTCAGGGGGGAAAGATAAGCCCCTGAATTTCAAGGCAAATACAAATAGAAATCACAAACATCAATAGACAGACCTTGTCTGATTCAAATCATAATACATAGTTACTAGTACCAACATCTGGGTTGCAAAGCTGGGGGGCAGTTTGCAGCTCACCCAGAGTCTCAACACTCCTTCCATGAGTGTGCTCTGAAAATCAAATGCCAAGCTCTCCTCAATTATATCCAGTTTGGAGCCCTGAGGGCTCTGACCTCACCCAGGCTGGGTCTGGGAAAGTTCTCCATCCCCAGGATCACATAATATACAAATCAATGACTCCCAATTGTCTCAGTGCTGAGACATACTCCAAGACAAAAAGATCCCACTTTATCTGCCCCATTCAAACAAAGGTCAAAATCATTAAGTGCACTTAAGAGAAGAAAAGCAAAAAGTCCCACCTTAATTACTCTTACACCATCCAATATGGTATGTAATCTGATATAGGTTCTACATATACCTTCACATTAAACTTATTTTCACAATAGTCAAGTTGTAAAGAATTATAGCCAATGGAATGAACCATGAGAAAAAAGAAACAAAGCCAAAAAAAGAGATAGACCAAATAGTTTGATTCAATCTGCATTCAGACTCTGTAATTGTTTGTTGTGATATTGTATATTACATGTGATAGATTGGATAAATGGCTGATGAGATATGATTCTCTGGTGTCTGAATAAATGGTTTGCTTCTTCTACCTTGTATGTGGAGAGTCTCATATACTTTGCAATACAGAATGACATAGGCATTTTGACAATTATCATCTACATTGTTATTATTGCCTTACTGATACAGTCCCCTGTATATTTTAGAGATGAAGCTTTTATCAGAGACACTGGTTCTAAAAATTCTTTTAGTTTTCTTCTTCCCTCCGAATCTTAGTTGCATTGGCTTTGTTTGTACAAATCTTTTCAATTTAACATAATCAAAATTATCCATTTTGCATTTTGTGATGCTCTCTATCTCTTGTTTGGTCATAAATTCTTCCCTTCTCCTTAAATCTGATACCAAATCATTTGTGGTATCAGCTTTTATATCTAAATCGTGAACCCATTTTGATTTTATTTTGCTGTATGGTGTAAGATATTGGTCTATGCCCAGTTTCAGCCATACTATTTTCCAGTTTTTCCAGCAGTTTTTGTAAAATAGTGAGTTTTTATCCCTGAAGCTAGACTCCCTGGGCTTATCAAAGGGTAGATTACTATAGTTATTGACAGCTGTGTCTTGCGTACCTAAGCTATTCCACTGATCCAACACTCTATTTCTTAGCCAGTGCCAAGTAGTTTTGATGATTGCTGCTTTATAATACAGTTTAATATCTGGTATGGCTGGGCCACCTTCCCTAGCATTTCTTTTCATTAATTCCTTTGATATTCTGGACCTTTCCGTTCTTCCAGATAAATTTTGTTATTAGTTTATCTAGCTTTATAAAATAATTTTTTGGTATGGCACTAAATAAGTAAATTAATTTAGGTAAGATTGTCATTTTTATTATATTAGCTCAGCCTAACCACATGAAACTGTTGTTTTTCCATTTATTTCAATCTGATTTTATTTGTGTGAAAAATGTTCTGTAATTGTGTTCATATAGCTCCTGGGTCCCATATTTACTTAAAGGGAAGCGAGATAAGAGGAAGAATTCATATGAGAAAGAGAGTAAGGGAGTATTAAAGATGTGGAAACAAAAAATTAAATAAAAGAAAAAAGAGGGAATTCTGGGAAATGTACTCCTAGTTTTAGAAGAATGTAAGTCAGGTGACTGGTTCTAATCAGAGCTGTGATCTAGCAGAGCCAGGCTTCTGATTGAGTGAAGGGTTAGAGGATTGTAGGCATGCTTAATGACCTGTTTGAGGGAGAACATGATGTGGGCAGTTCAAGGGGTTGCCTCTGGCCAATGAAGAGCAAGGCAGGAGATTCAAATTCGAATAATATACAAGGGTAGCATTTGTCTGAACAAATTGTGTTCTTCTGTACTCTCCATACAGGATATACTCATTTATTCAGAGAGAATAAAGGTAAAATATAATGAAAACCTTCCCGGCTTTCCAAGGAGGATTGTTTATCCCTGGACTAAGTATGTTTCTCACAGAAAGATGAGTAGACTAGAAAGGATGCTAACCAATGGGTTGGCTTTTTTTTTTAACCTACTGGCAGGCATGAAGTGAATCCTTGTTAGAAATAGAAGTTAATGCTTAGTACAACTATGGCTTTTTTCTTTACCAGGGAGGAAACTAAAGCCAAAAGTTAAGAGATGACTTCCTCAAGGTCATGCATCAAGTTAGTCAGTAGCAAAGAGAACTTGAAGGAAACTTGAACTCAAATCTCCAGAGTTGAAAATTCAGTGGTAATAATAATGACTTAGCATTTATATAGGGCCCACTTCTGTGCCAAACACTGTGCTAAGCGCTTGACAAATGATTATCTAATTTGAGCCGCAACAATAACCATGCAAGGTAGATGATATTATTATTTCCAATTTTTACAGTTGAGAAAATTGAGGCACACAGTTTAAATGACTTGCCCATCATAGCTAGTAAGTATCTGAGGCTGAATTTGAACTTGCTTTCCTGATTTTAGGTCCATTGTGCTGCCTCTAGTATTGTTACATTATCTGCCTATGTACTCCAATTATCAATCTTTGATGAAATCATATGGAGATATTTAGCAACAGTTTTGCTAGCAGCTACTGTGGGTGTATAAAACCAACAACAACCAGGACACAGAAGGCTGCTAACACAGGTTCTTTGATCTGCTTTACTAAGGAAAGTAACTTTCAGGGGATAACAATCTCAGTTTAATCAAACAAACACATATCAATCACTTAGTTGGGGGCAAAAGATCAGCCCCTTTAACTTCAAAGCAAATACAAACAAATTACAAAAACAGACAGACCTTGTCTGATTCAAATCACAATTCGTAGTTACCAGAGAATCACCAAAATCTATCTGGGTTACAAAGTTGGGGGGTAGTTACAGCTTGCCCAGAGTCTCAATACTCCTTCCCTGAGTGTGCCCCCCAAAATAAAACACCAAATTTGGATGTTATATACCCATCTTAGGGCCCTGGGGCACTTGATTACCTCAGTGCTGAGAAGCACTGAAAGAACAGTGACAAATCCCATTTAGGGTGTGGGAAAGTTAGTTCCTAGTACCACCATATACAAGTTAGTGACTCCTAATTGTCTTAATTCTGAGAAACATTCCAAGATAAGATCCCACTTTATCTGCCCCATTCAAACAAAGAATAGTGAAAAGTCCTGTTTTGCTTGCCATTTTATTTGTAAGGCAAGAATCATTAAAGGCACTTAAGAGAAGAACAGCAAAATGCACTGCCCTGATTACTATAACAAGATAGCTGAAACCTTCCTTAACCTTAATCTTATTGGAAATGCATCTAGCTTATCCCCATTACATATAATGCTTCATGATGGTTTTAGATAGGTGCTACTTATGATTTTAAGGAGGACTCCATTTATTCCTATGCTTTCTAGGGCTTTTAACAGGAACGGATGTTGTATTGTGTCAAAAGGTTTTTCTGCAAGTCATATGATTTCTGTTGGTTTTGTTGTTGATATGATCAATTATGCTGATAGTTTTCCTAATGTTAAACTAGCCTTGCATTCCTGGAATAAATCTTATCTGGTCATAATGTATTATTCTCATGATAAGTTGCTGCAATCTTTTTTGCTAATATTTTCTTTAAAATTTTTGCATCAATATTCATTAGGGAAATTGGTGTATAATTTTCTTTCTCTCTTTTGACTATTCCTGGTTTAGATATTAGTACCATATTTGTGTCATTAAAAGAATTTGGTAGGACTCCTTCTTTGCCTATTTTCCCAAATAGTCTATAAAGTATGGGAATTAATTGTTCTTTAAATGTTTGATAGAATTCACATGGAAATCCATCTGGCCCTGGAGATTTTTTCCTAGGGAGTTCATGATGGCTTGCTCAATTTCTTTTTCTGAGATGGGGTTATTTAGATATTTTATTTCCTCTTCTGTTAACTTGGGAAATTTATATTTTTGTGCATATTCATCCATTTCCCTACAGTTGCCAAATTTATGGGCATACAATTGGGCAAAATAATTCCTAATTATTGTTTTAATTTCTTCTTCATTGGAGGTGAATTCACTCTTTTCATTTTTGATATTGGTAATTTGGTTTTCTTCTTTCTTGTTTTTAATCAAATTGACCAAAGGTTTATCAATTTTATTGATTTTTTTTCATAAAACCAGCTCTTAGTTTTATTTATTAGTTCAATAGTTTTTTTGATTTCAATTTCATTAATCTCTCCTCTGGTTTTCACTATTTCTAATTTGCTATTTAATTGGGGATTTTCAATTTGTTCTTTTTCTAGCTTTTTCAGTTGCACGCCCAATTCATTGATCTCCTTTTTCTCTATTTTATTCATGTAAGCATTCAGAGACATAAAACTTTCCCCAAGAACTGCTTTTGCTTCATCCCACAAGTTTTGGTATGTTGTCTCAGTATTGTCATTCTCTTAAATGAAGTTACTGATTGTTTCTATGATTTGTTGTTTGACCCCCTCATTTTTTAGGATTAGATTACTTTCCAACTAATTTTTAGTTTATCTTTCCATGGTCCTTTATTGAAAATAATTTTTATTGCATCGTGATCTGAAAAGGATACATTGACTATTTCTGCCTTTTTCCCTGGATTATGATGTTTTTATGCCCTAGTCCATGGTCAATTTTTGTGTATGTGCCATGTACCTCTGAGAAAAAGGTATATTCCTTTCTATCTCCATTCAGTTTTCTCCAGAGGTCTATCATATCTACCTTTTCTAAAATTCCATTACCTCCTTAACTTCTTTCTTGTTTATTCTGAGGTTAGATTTATCAAGTTCAGAGAGGGGAAGGTTGAGGTTTTGCTGTCTGTTTCTTCCTGTAACTCCCTTAATTTCTCTTCTAAGAATTTGTATGCTATACTATTTGGTGGTATAGTAATGATATTACTTCATTGCTATGGTGCCTTTTAGCAGGATATGATGTCTTTCCTTATCTCTTTTAATTAGATCTATCTTTGCTTTTGTTTTGTCTGAGATTAGGATTGCTATCCCTGCTTTTTTTTTTTACTTCAACTGAAGCATAATATATTCTACTCCAGCCTTTTATGTTTACCCTGTGTGTATCCTCCTGTTTCAAATGTATTTCTTGTAAACAACATATTGTAGGATTATGGTTTTTAATCCATTCTGCTATCCACCTCCTTGTTATGAGAGAGTTCATCCCATTCACATTCACAGTTATGATTACTATCTCTGTCTTTTTCTCCATCCTATTCTCCCCCACCTTTGATACTTTTGTTTCTCCCTTCTCCCTTCCCTTTCTCAAAAGAATTATGCTTTTGACCACTGCCTTCCTCAATTTTACCTCCCTATTGATGCCCCTTCTTTATCTTACCCTTTTGCCCTTGCTACTTCTTTCCTTCCTTCTAACCACCCCACCTTTCTTTTCCCATTCCCCTCCTACTGTCTGTAGGACAAGTTTGATTTCTATACTTATCACAGTATGTTATTCCCTGCTTGAACCAAATCTGATGAAAGTAAAGCTCGAATATTCCTCTTTTCCTTCCCTTCTTTCCCTCTACTATAATATGTTTTGTGCCTCTTCATGTAATGTAAATTTACCCTTTTCTTCCTCTTCCTTACCTGTTTTTCCAGGACAATCCCTTGGCACCCCTTAATTATGTTTTTTTTTTATCATCACATCAGTTACTTTATACTGACACCCTCAGTCTATGTATATCACTTTTAATTGTCATAATAACTGTACCATTCTCAAGATTGACATTTATCTATCTATCCATCTATCTATCTATAAAATCTTAAGGTTTACCCCCTCCCATTTACCTTTATATATCTCCCTTCGGTTTTGTATTTGAAGATCAAATTTTCCATTGAGCTCTGGCCTTTTCATCAGGATGGTCTGGAATTCCCTTATTGCATTCAGTGTCCATCTCCTTGCCTGAAAAATTGTGTTCAATTTTGCTGGATAGTTGATCCTTGGATGTAGTTCAACCTCCTTTGCCTTTCAGAATATCACATTCCAATCCTGCAGATCTTTTAATGTAGAAGCTGCAACATCCTGTGTGATCCTGACTATAGTTCTGTGATATTTGAATTTTATTTCTGGCTGCTTGCAGTATTTTCTCCTTGACCTGATCATTCTGGAATTTGGGTACAACATCCCTTGGAGTTTTCAATTGGGGATCTATTTCAGGGGGTGATCGGTGGATTCTTTCGATGACTACTTTACCCTCTGGTTCTAGGATCTCAGGGAAGTTTTTCTTGTGATTTCTTGAGAGATGCCGTCCAGGCTCATCTTTTCATCGTGGCTTTCCAGTAGACCAATAATTCTCTCCTGGATCTATTTCCCAGGTCAGTTGTTTTTCCAATCAGATATTTCATGTTTTCTTCTATTTTTTTCATTCTTTAGATTATGTTTGAGTGATTTTTGATGCCTCATAGAGTCATTAGCTTCTACTTGCCCAATTCTAATTTTTAATGAATTGTTTTCTTCATTTAGCTTCTGTACCCCCTTTTCCATTTGGCTAATTTTTCTTTTCAAGGAGTCATTTTTTCCAATTAGATCTTGAACCTCCTTAATCATTTTGCCAATTTTACTTTTCAAAATTTGTTCTCATAAGTGAATTTTTTTCCATTTTTTCTTTTAAAATCCTCCTTCAGCTCTGTCAGGAATGCTTTTTGGGGTTGATACCAGTTCGCATTCCCTTTTGAGGTTTCAAATGTTGGTATAATGTCAATGCTGTCCTCTTCTGAATTGATATTTTGATCTTTCTTGTCTCCATAATAAGAATCAATAGTCCTTGCTTTTCTGGATTGCTTCTTTATGGTGGTTGTCTTTTCCCTGGCTTTTAAATTGGATCTCTGCTTCTGGGGCTCAGGAGCCTCTGTCCCAAGCTTCTTGTGCTTGGAACCGTGGGCCTTTTTACTGGCTTTGTGTGCTGTGGTCTCTGGTTTTGTCAACTAGAGGCTATGTACTGCTGCAGCTCACCTGCTGCTGAGCTGGAGCTGGCTGGTATGTGAAGGTCGAGGCCAGGTGGGTGTTTTTCCGAGTTCCTCTGGGTTACACTGAAGCTCCTGAGGCATGGGGGAGGGGTGGCTTGGCTGCTGGAAGTCTCTTCTTCCCCTGGGGCTGCTCTATAGCACAGGTGGTCTCAGCCCTTGTCTGTGCTGGTGTCTTCCACTTCCCCTGGCTGTGCAAAGACACATCTGAGGTCTTGGTGTTGACAGTTGCTGGCTTTACCCCTCTGGAGCTCAGGAACTCATGCTGGTCTGTTGAGCCTCTTGGGATACCTCTCTTCCTGCACAAGTCTCCTTTTGCCACCACAAAAGGGAATCTCCCCAGCTTCCCAATCTAAAAGGCTAATGAAGTCCCACTTCTGGCTCTTCTATTCCCGGGTTTCTCCCAGTGCAATATTCACTGGGTGAGGAAGGGAGGGATGAGAGTGGTTTTTACCTGGTCATCGTGGCTCCTGGAAATTCAAGAAGGTGAGTTTCAAACATTCAGACTATGGGCTGAAAGCCTCAGGAATACCTGCTCCTGTGGCCATAAGCTCTGCACTGGTGTCTCATGTAGCTCCGACAGACTCCTGTCCTGGGCTGAGAGGCCTGGGGATCGCCACTGTAGCCAGCACTTCAGCCCTGGGTCTGCTCTGCTTCTGTTCATGTATGGTTTGGTTCCCCATGCCCAGGGCTTTCCCAGCTTGGTTCACTGGCTAGGTTCAGCTACTGCTCCCATTCTGATGTTGTCTGGTACAGTTCCATGTGCCCAATGCTCTCCCAGCCCACAGATCTATTCTGTCAACCCTGCATACTCTCCTGGCTTGGAAATCTGCCACATTCAGTCTCCTAGTGGCTTCTACCTCTCTCAAATTTGCTCAGATTCACTTTTTTAGAGGTGTCTGACAGAATTTGTAAGAGAGCTCCAGTAAATCCTTGCTTTCACACTGCCATCTTGGTTCTGCCCCCACTGGCATACTGTTCTGCTGTAAGAAATGAGGGAAAAGATTATTTCAGAGGAGCATAGATTTATGTGACCTGATGCAGAGTAAAGTAAGCAGAACCAGAAGAACAATTTATATTACAATATTAATATTATAAAAAACCAACAATTTTAAAGACTTTCATAAACTGATGAAGAATGAAATTAACAGAGCCAAGAGAACAACTCTAAATTAAAAAACAACATTGTAAACATAGACAACTTCAAAAGTTGTAACAACTATGATCAATACAATGATTATCCATGGGGTGACTGAGAGAAATAATTTGGAACTGAAAATGAAAATAATTTTTTTTAAAAAGCAATGTGCAAAGCAAAGACAGAAAGAAACAATGACTATCTATGACTCTAGAGGACTGATAACAAAATATATCATTGACAGAAGTGATACATTTAGAGGGACTATGAGAAGAGACATATATGTGTGTATTTGTATACAGAAAATGAGGGAATTTGCTTTATTTGACCATGCATATTTATTATAAGGAATTTTGTTTTTCTTTTATCTTTCTTTTTCTGATAAGGTAGGAGGGAGTGAAAATAATGTCTATTAATTTTTTTAAAAAGTTTAAAAATAGAATGTTTGAGAGTACTACAGATGTGGAATGTTGCATTCATTTTCAGATGAGATTACTATTGTTAGTTTTGCTTTGTTTTTTCACAGAATTGTTTACTGAAAATGTTTGTAATACATGGGCATGTCCAGTTTGCCTAATATGAAAGTCACTAGAGGAGTCTTTGGAGCATGTCACATTTACCTTACATGGAAGCCTCTGTCTCTCCTACCACATGGATAGGAGGTAACTTCCTTTTGATTGGCCACCTGCATCTTTAAAACTTATAAGACTAAACTGGTCACTCTTCTTTTATATCACTTTCTCCTGCCCTCTTTTGGGTCACTATTATTTGCTGCATCCAGAAAATAAAGGTTGCAGTTAACCAACAGCATGGGCACTATTAACTCAACCAGTGAGTTAAGACTCTTTTACTTGGCTCTGAGGATTGTGCTTGTATGTTATGTATTATTTGTCCTTTTCACTTTCAGTTGCCAGAATAAATTCCATGGAACTCTGGAGTTTGGGCCTTCATAAAGTAGAGCCATGATGGAGGTGGGAAGGTGGAGACAGCTAATTTAGCATGGAAGCTCTGAGATGCTAGGATACCTGAAGTAACTAAAGAGTCTGAAGACATTGAAGAGCTTAAAGATACTCAAGAACTTGAAGAGATTGAACCTCTCCTCTCTCTAGCTTTTGACATGTCTATCCTGCTCCTCACACAGTTGCAAGGCATTGATCTCCACATGAGTAGGGAGTCCCATACCAGAGAGCATCAGGACTCAGGTTACATGTAAAAACAAAACACAAATATGTCAATAAAACTTTCAAAAAGTTTCATGGTTTTTAAAAACATTTTTTAAAAATTTATTTTTAGTTTTCAACATTCATTTCCACAAGATTTTGAGTTACAAATTTTCTCCCCATTTCTCCCCTCCCCCCCACCCCAAGATGGCATATATTCTGATTGTCCCTTTCCCCTGTCTGCCATTCCTTCTATCACCCTACTT
The DNA here is from genome assembly GCA_028646595.1 of Phalanger gymnotis. Lineage (NCBI taxonomy): Eukaryota > Metazoa > Chordata > Mammalia > Diprotodontia > Phalangeridae > Phalanger > Phalanger gymnotis. The sequence continues at coordinate 10,374 of JAQQSZ010010287.1, forward strand.
CCCCCTCCCATCCCCTTTCCTCTTCCTTTCTTCTAGGTCAAGATAGATTTCTATACCCCATTGCCTGTATATCTTATTTCCCAGTGACATGTAAAAACAATTTTTTTAAACATTTGTTTTTAGAACTTTGAGTCCCAAATTCTCTCCCTTCTTCCTTCCCCACTCACACTCCTTGAGAAAGCAAGCAATTCAACATAGGTTATACATGTATTGTTGTGCAAAACACTTCCATAATAGTCATGTTGTGAAAGACTAACTATATTTCCCTCCATCCTATCCTGTCCCCCTTCATTCAGTTTTCCCCTTTGACCCTGTCCCCTTTCAAATGCGTTTGCTTTTGACTATCTCCTCCCCCAATCTGCCCTCCCTTCTATCATCCCCCCTCTTATCTCTTTCCCCCCTACTTTCCTGTAGGGTAAGATACCCAATTGAGTGTGTATGTTATTCCTTCCTTAAGCCAAATCCAATGAAAGCTTGATTCACTCATTCCCTTTCACCTACCTCCTCTTCCCTTCCATGATAATTGCTTTTTCTTGCCACTTTTCTGTGAGTTAATTTACTCCATTCTATCTCTCCCTTTCTCCTTCTCCCAATATATTCCCCTCTCACCCCTTAATTTTATTTTTTTAGATATCATCCCCTCATATTCAACTCAACCTGTGCCCTCTATCATATATCTGTATCTATATCTACATATCTATGTCTATATATGTAAATTCCCTCCATCTACCCTAATACTGAGAAAGGTCTCATGAATTACAAATATCATCTTTCCATGTAGGAATGTAAACAAAACAGTTCAACTTTAGTAAGTCCCTTATGATTTCTCTTTCCTGTTTATATGCTTCTCTTAATTCTTGAATTTGAAAGTCAAAATTTCTATTCAGCTTTGGTTTTTTCATCAAGAATGCTTCAAAGTCCTCTATTTCATGGAAAATCCATATTTTGCCCATGAGTATTATATTCAGTTTTGCTGGGTAGGTGGTTCTTGGTTTTAATCCTAGCTCCTTTGACCTCCAGAATATCATATTTCAAGCCCTTTGATCCCTTAATGTAGAAGCTTCTAGATCTTGTGTCATCTTGATTGTGTTTCCACAATACTCAAATTGTTTCTTTCTGGTTGCTTGTAATATTTTCTCCTTGACCTGGGAACTCTGGAATTTGGCTACAATAATCTTAGAAATTTTCTTTTGGGCATGTTTTTCAAGAGGCAATTGGTGGATTCTTTCCACTTCTATTTTACCCTTTGGCTCTAGAGTATTAGGGCAGTTTTCCTTGATAATTTCTTGAAAGATGATGTCCAGGCTCTTTTTTTTTGATCATGGCTTCCAGGTAGTCCAATAATTTTTAAATTATGTCTCCTGGATCTATTCTCCAGGTCAGTGGTTTTTCCAAAGAGATATTTCACATTTTCTTCCATTTTTTTTCATTCTTTTGGTTCTGTTTTATAATTTCTTGATTTCCCCTTAAAGTCACTAGCTTCCACTTGCTCCATTCTAATTTTTAAAGCAGTATTTTCTTCAGTGGTCTTTTGGACCTCCTTTTCCATTTGGCTAATTCTTTCTTTTAAGGCATTCTTCTCCTCATTGACTTTTTGGAGCTCTTTTGCCATTTGAGTTAGTCTATTTTTTAAGGTGTTATTTTCTTCAGTGTTTTTTGAGTCTCCTTTAGCAAGTCATTGACTTGTTTTTCATGGTTTTCTTGCATCACTCTCGTTTCTCTTGCCAATTTTTCCTTTATTTTGCTTATTTGATTATCCAAATCTTTTTTCCAATTCATATTTTTCCTGGAGGTTTTTGATGTAGGCTCTTTGACTTTGTTGACTTTTTCTGGCTGTCTGTTTTGATCTTCTTTGTCACCAAAAAGACTCTATGGTCTGAGTCCTTTTACACTGCCTGCTCGTTTTCCCAACCAATTTCTTGACTTTTGAGCTCTTTGTCAGGGTAAGACTGCTTCTAGAGTGGAGAGTGCTCTGTCCCAAGCTTCTAGGGTTTTGTGAGGCTGTTTTCAGAGATACTTCTATTCTGATATTCTGATCTATTCTGATACCCCTCTCCTGGCTTGTGCCTGTGAGTGCAAGCACTCTTTTCTGATATGTAACTACCAGGAGGATTCCCCTTCCACAGCCACCACAAGGTCTGTGTAATGGTAATTAGGGTGGGACTTTTTTTTTTTTTT
>JAQQSZ010010288.1:0-12550 GCA_028646595.1 Phalanger gymnotis
CCTCCAGGCCCAGTAGGCCCGCCTCACAAGAGTAGCCAGGAGGCCACAGAAAAATAAGATGGCATAAATCATATTCACCACTCAAACTCCTGGGTCCACACAGGGGTCGGCTCTGCTTCGGATTTTTTCCAGCTACAGTTTTCTCACCTCTCCTTGCAGCCAAGCCTCTGGCGTTCTTAAGTCCCACCTCAACGACTAGAGACCAGAGTCCAGAGACCCATTGGTTCCCGAATTGGCCCCTTTTAAGTCTTTAATCTACGCCATAGGGGTTTCACACCTGATAGGGCTTTGGGCCTGAAGCTTAGCATTTAACAGGTGAAAATACTTTCACTGTAAACAAAAGCCAAACTCCTCAGGCACACCTGTTAAACTAAGCCTGTTTTGCCTTACTGGCACAGCTGTAAGCCCATATTCACTCACCCTGAATGCTTATGTCTATCCTAACCAAGTGTACACATTTTCAAGTCTATTCCACATTAATATGCCTTTCTCCTGGCCTATTCCACTTTCCACTTTGGAATATCCGATCAATTAATGACAAAATCCCCTACTTCTTTGATCTGTACACCCCAAATTCCTTCCTCATCTTTTGACCTAGGTAACCTGGCTACCTTCTTTTTTACTGGCCATGTAATCTATTGATAATACATTCTTCCCATTCTTATAACTTATCTATTAGCCACTAAGTCATTCTCTCAATTTAGTTCCCTTAGAATTTGGATTATAGGTTTCCTCTATCCTATACCCTATCTTCATCCTCCAGGACTACAATGGTCATGTTAAAGACATCTCTACCCATTACACCTCTCAGTTGTTCAGTGTCTTTCATATCAACCATCTCTTTGCCACTCACCCACACTTTACCTACTCACAAAAATGGCCACACATTGGACTTCACCATTTTTTTTTGAATTTCAATAACTCCATCATCTCTACAAGTGTGAAATTCTATCTCTAATGGCAACCTATTATTTGTACATATTCTATTAACCCTTCCTTTTTATCATGAGTTGCCCTTTCTTGACCCATACCCTTTCTCACAGTACATATCTCTCTTGGTAATCATACTTGCCTTCATGCTCAGTCTTGATTAAATGGTTGACTATATTAATTTTTTACTAGATATTGCCCTAGAACTCTAAGTCTTTTGAATTTTGCCAATCCTAACAGATTCTTACCCCTAAGCAGCTCTCACCATATGATTCCTTCCTTCCTACTCCAGGAATAGTAAGAATCACTAAAAACTATATGAAATTGAGCTGACTTCATCTACTACAAATTTATGTCGTATAACCTCATCTGGGCCCCTGTAGCAGCTTAATAATCCTTCCACTTATCCCTACAGATCCGTGTCAGATTTCCTTCATGGTCTCTTCCAAAATTTTTCTTCTGCACTTTTACTTGTGTTTACTTCTGTCTCCTTGTGCCTTCCATCCCACTAGTTTCCATTAGAGGTCTTTAAACAAAGATTGAATGTCATGTTGTAGAGGGAATTATTGTTCAGATTTGAGCTATGCCTATGATATCCCTCCCCAACTCTGAAATGCTGCAAATGTTTTAGAGTTTTTAATTGTTTTACTACATTATTCGTCCAATAATATTCTTATTTTTATGAGGGGCACAGGGAGCATTTAGGGAAGACTAGTACCTCTGGTGTGATGGCTGCCGAGCCCTTTTCAGGGTTGCTTTCCACCTTTGGTGTCCACCTGTTCCACCCAACTCTCACCTGTGGCTCCAAGAAGCTGTAGCATGAACAGTGGCCACACCCCAGTAAACCATTTTGGCAGATGGACTAACCCAGGTCGAAGGCAGCCAAGGGGTCTCAAACCCATTGGTGATTTAAGGGGGTGTCTACCCCAAGCATGCAAAGACTTCCCCTGGTGGAATGGGAGGATGAGAACAATTTATTCCAAAGGTCACAAAGATAGCTGAAGGAGGTGCTGTGGAGTGCTTAGAGCTTGGTTAGACATTGAAGATGCCAAGGTCATCCACTGCATCTTGAGTCATCACCAGCCATCTTGATTCTGTCTTGCCACTGTACTGTGATGACTCTAGAGAAGAGAGTGACTCTAATGGCTTCATGCAACTCTGCCTCACTTAAATCCAGTTTATGCATGAATCGAAAGATATCACTCATTTTTATAGAGCACACTTATTCAACAAATTAAATTCAAAAAACATTTTAAGTACCTACGATGAGGAGAGCCATTGGGCACTGAGAGATACGAAATTTAGAAAGATGTGGTTAATGCCTTTGTGAAGCTTAGAATCAAAGGAGGGAAATAAGAACTAAAACAGTTAACACAGAATTACATGGTAGATATTTTAAAGAAGTGCAAAACAAAGTGCTATACATATTTCACTAGAGGGTGGGAAGGTTTAAGAAAAGCTTCATGGAAGAGATAAAATATGAGTTGAACTTTAAAGGATGGGAAGAAATTCAACAAAAGAAATAATGATGGCAAGAACACGTATTAGCTACAGGAAATGACATAAGCAAAGAGACACATATAGGCAAGAAAAGATAAACTGTGTTCAGGAGACAACGTTGTCCAGAACAGCTGGAGTGAAGAATGTGTGGCAGGAAGTTGGAGACAAAGTTGGAAATACAAGGTGACATCAGACTATGGAACATCATGACCAAGTAAAGCAAGGGTTTTTAACCATGGGGTCCTTGAGCTTGGATGGGAAATGAATTACATCTTTATCTTCATGAAGATCTAACTGAAATTTAGTGTGTCCCTTAATTATTAATATAATATTCGTAGTGTCTGATTTTATCACTAGTACAAATCACAGATTTTTCATGTCACATTTTAGTTGTGGCAGATATCTTATGGTATTGTTTATTCCCATCCCTACTTCTAAATTATTATGATTAGACTTGCTGCTAGATATCTAACTATATCACAATTTTAAATATGTTGATAACTATATTGGTTCCCTTTGTAATCCTGTGTATTTCATTTTATATATTCAAAGCATTATTCAGAGAAGAAATCCATAGACTTCACTGGACTGCCATAAAGGTCCATGGCACAAAAATAGGTTAAGACTCTCTAATAAAGGAATAACTTTACTCAGTGAACTATAGGTAATACTCCATCAAAGTAGCTTAGCTTGGATGGTAGACTTCAAGTCTGATATTGGATTTATGTGAACAAGATTTTTAGTTATACTTTCCAATTTTTATAAACTAAAAAAAATAAAGAAATGAATGCTGCCTATGTTTTACGAGTGTGATCAGGTTAGGTTACTTAATATTTATAGAGAAACAAATATCAAAAGCGCTCGTTTCCATTATTACATTCTTTGCTTGATATACATAATAGATTCCCCAAAGAGCATTCCAAAAAGCTAATGTGATCCTTGTCTATTAAGAGAGTCCTAGCTTATAGGACCAGGGAAGTTATGGTTGTGTTGTACCCTAAACAGATCAGACACTATCTGGAGCATTGTGTTCAGTTCTTGATGCTACTGTTTACAGAGAACATTGATTAGTTAGAAAATATCCAATGGAGGTCAGATAAATGGTGAAAGAAAGGCCTTGAGGCCCTGCCATGGGAGGATCAGCTGAGGAAATCATGATGTTTAGTCTGTAGAAAGGGGACTCAAGGAAGGTTATGAATACTGTTTTCAAGTATTTGAAAGGCTCCCATGTTACTGACTCCAACCCCAGAGGGCAGAACTCGGAGCAGTGGAAAGAAGTTGTAAAGAGGCAAAATTAGGTTTGATGTTGGAAAAAGCCTTCCTAACAATTACAGCTACCCAAACATCAAATGGGCCATTTCAAGAGGTAGTAGATTCTCCTTTGCAGGTTTTCAAGCAAAGGATAGATGACTACTTTTCAGAAATGTTTTAGTGGATTTTTTCCAGATATGAACTTGACTATATAACTATGAGATACCTTCCTATTCTGAAATTCAATTGTGCATTTATTTACTTAACTACTATTTAAAAAAAAAATCTACTTCAGCCTTTACTGTACTGACCTGAAAGATTAGCTGTTCAGGGTGTGAAATCATGAAGTTACACATACACCCAATTTACATCCTGCATCAAGAAATCCACCAAAATGGATTTTTGAACATTTTGTTTCAATCCTCTTTACAAATGGATACTTTCCAAAGAAAGAGTTGGGAAAGTGGACTCCAAGAAAGAAGATTGATTTGTTTATGATTTCAGCTAGGACCTGAAGAAGTAGACACTGATTTTTTAATTCTATTCGGTGCAGAACTGATAATGTGATCCCTATTTACAGTGCTTCAGGTTGGCCTTTAATCATTTGTTTATCCCTGTGTCTATTGATTGCAGCTCTCTCATGGAGAATAGCGGTGAAGTAACGGTAAGAAGTGGCAACAGTGTAATTCTGTGTTGTTGGCTGCTCTAAGTGATGAAACTATAATTCACAGGGTGATAGATAACAGAAGGTAATTTTATGGTTACGAAGAATGAGTTTGCATTTGTTTGTGTAGTTACTATATAAATTTATAGATGTATTTTGTATGTATCGCATTTTAAATTTTAGTGGCAGAGCCAGAGCAGCATTGGAGCCCACAAGGAGTGTGGTCATGAACTCCTACTTCAGCAGCCACTTGTAAAGGGGACTGTAATTCAACATGAAATAGGTTCCGAATGTTCCTACAAACTCATTATAAATCAAGCTCCTTGGAAGGGATGCTGTTATTAAGTTTGTTTTTTGATTTTCTCTTGCCCTTCCTCCATCATCTTATCTGGAGAAAGAGTTGAAAGGCAAGAAAAGCAATTCGGCAGGGAAGCTCTTTCAGTGGCTGAAATAAAAAGGGCCATGCTCTACACATCCCACTAAACACAAAGTATGTTTCTAAGATTTAGTGCTATTTTTTTCATCTTAACGACAGCCCTTGTCCTCTGTGATCTGGGCAGTTTTTGATACTGAAGAGAGTTAATTTATGCTTATCAAGGCAGGGGAGGACACTGGGAAGTTTGGGGTCACCACAGAACAGTATTAACCCAAATAGATTCATGTCAAGATTTTTTTTACTGTGCCTAGGCCCTCTATTGCTTTTAGACAGATATTCTAACAGTTCAGGAATTTATTTTTCTCATTGGAACAGTTTGAATAGGGGCCATTATTTCTTTCAGATATAAAGAGAATGTTTAGATACTTTAAAAAAAAATGCTTGCTCTTTGTTTGTATGAGTATAACATCTGCCATGCAGATGACATAGCTTCCATACCTTGGTCTCCCTGGGTTGCTAGAGACAAAATATGCATCACCTGGTTACGCCTTTCAAAATATACATCAACTAGTTTGTCACTTGGGAAACCAAGCACCTTAAATTGAAGAAGGATGAGTGTAACAAAAAGGACTATGTGTACTGAAGTGACTTGGACAAGGAAAGTATAAGCTTCTTGAAGGCAGGCACTGCTGCATTTTTAACATTGTACTTCCAGTGCCCAGCACAGGACCTAGCATATAATAAGTGCTTAATAGGTGATTTTTAAATTAAATTTCATTAAATCAGTTTGCATTGGAGAGCCCTTTCTGAAATGTCAGACTTGTTAGATGAATTCCTTTTGTCTACTGGTTCTAGCATTTCCAATTAGTCCCCCTTCTAGAATAGTGAAGATCCTAATACTTCCATAAGAGTTTGTGATCCACTCTCTAGGTTATCTCTAGGATATTTATTCCTGCTGGTTTCCCAAAAGAAGAGGAAAAGCCTAAGGGGAAGGAATACTGTTTACTTTTTTTAAAAAGTCCTAGCTTCAGACAGTGTAAAGTCTAGTCAACTTAATAATTGTATGGTTATATAATGTAGATAATATAAATACAATTAAAAAACCAGACTATTCAAGATACAGTTTTTAAAAGGAATGGATGGGTAGTCAATTGTTAAATGATTTTTAAAAATAGAAACACATTTTGCATGATAAGAGTAAAGGCTGAACCAATCTCTCATAAACAAAAAAATAGCATTCATAAACCTATGATTTAGTTTTTTAGGTGTCAGTAACATAAGCCATCTTTTTAGGAGATAAACACTAACTAAAAAAAAAACAGTTTAATTGTCTCAATGTGTGAGGAAATAAGCATCTCCATATCCAAAGCTACCAATTATCTAGTATACACAGCACTACATATAATATGTCAAGCAAAATAGTCTATCAAGAAATTTTAGACTACTTCTGGTTCAATGTGCACTAATTTATTTTTTCTATTCTATTTTAATGAATTTACATTAGAGAGCTGCTCTTGAAGTTACAGCATGATATTTTTTAAAATTTATTTCTGAACTTTAAAAAAATTAATAATATTTGCACAGGGCCATTTTATAATCACAATATGCCACTTCAGGGTGTGAATTATAGTATAATAATTCATACTCTGTGCATTTAAACAAGCGCTTGTCCTATGGCCTCATTCTTAACAATGCAAAAGGTGTAAATTATTACACTATAACTCACAGCCTGTCACATATTATTACTTAATTATGGAAGAAGAGGAAAATTTCAGCTAATTTTGGCCTAGAAAATTCTAACATTTTTATCCTCCAAAAAGGCATGAATGATTATTTGATACAATAGATTCAGTTCATTCTTTTTTCCCATTAAGACCACTCTAAGAATTAACTTTTAAAGCACTTTCTCCTTTGTTATCAATCCTAGTAACTTTACAATAGGTCATTGTTAGAAACTTCGTATCTTCTATTTCAGGGAATTGTATCTTTATATCTGAAAAATTTTAAGGCCAAATGACTTGATGAGGTTTTCAAGAGGACTCCGAAGAATAATAAAAAGTCATTGTCTATTTCTAATGAGAACCAAAGAAGAAAAAATTAATTATTGTAGCATGAGAGATTTAGGTTAGCTCTAAGGAGAACTCTGTGATAATGGAGGGTTTTCAAAAAATGAGTATACCTCCAAAGGATACTATAAAATATTCTTTGTTATAGACTTTTAGGTATTAGAGACATCTTTGTTTGGTGTGTTTGGAAGATGTCTAAAATAACAATCAATGTGGATAAATATTGACTTCAGTCTTTTCAATCAACAGAAATGTATTATAAATCCTCTATGTACAAGATACTGTGTCTGATACTATGAAAACCCTACAATATAGTTGGAGAGACAAGCATAAATTCTTGAAAACTTAAAAGATAACATAAAGCTCAATATACAAATACTCAAAATATTCTGGTATCAAATAAATAGTCAAATGAATGGTAAAGACATGTTATAGAAAATCACATTATAGAGATATCAATGTGACCTTGAATAGTCAAGTAAGACTTAATGGCACATGTGATAGAGTTAAGTGACTTGCCCAGGGTCACATTGTTTCTAAGTGCCTAAGGCCAGATTTGAACTCACTGACTTCATGCCTAGCACTCTATCCACTGCACCAACTAGCTGCCCAAAGTCTGACTACTTGGATTCATATTCCATCTGGGACCCTTGCTAGTTGTATGACTAGAAGGTCTATCTATCCTTGCTACCTCTATTCAATGTCTATTAATTTTCTCTTGAATGTCTTCAAAATCTCTTTCCAATATTACTTTCTCCTCTTCCTATGTATGGTCATATGCATACACTTTAACATACTAATAGTGTTTAATCTCTTGCAACCATCCTTTATCAGCATGAGTACAGTCAGAGAATGTACAGGCAATGAATAGAGGCTCTATTCTAGGACTTGACTGTCAGTAATCCTTCCAATCATACAAACTTAAGCATAGTTGAAAATAAAGAGGCTATTGATGAAACTGTATGCAATGCACATGACATAGCCAAGTTTCACAGCCATGATGAAATATAGGCATGACCACCACACTTTCTAGTCTTGTTTTCAAGTTAATTGAGTTGCTTAACCATTCTGGGCCTTAGATTTCTCCTTCACAAAATGAAGAGGTTGAACTAGGTGTTCTTTATATGTCCTTCCAGCTCTATCATTCATTATTCATTTCAACAAAATATTTATTAAATATCTACAATGAACAAAGCCCTGGTTTAGGTACTTAAGAGCACAAAGACCAAAAAATAACACAATCCCTGTCCTCAGTGAGGATACATTTTATTACCAGGAATATGACCTATATACCCCCCAAAATGTCATTTGAGGCATGGTATGATGGGTCAAATGACTAAGACAAAGGAAGAGAGAGAATAATTTCAATGGAGGAGATCAGGAAAAGCTTTATAAAGAAGGTACCATGTGATCTGCAAGGAAGAAAATTATTTCAGTAGGTAGAGATGAAAAGAGAACACATTCCAAACTGGGAAAGTTCCCAAGCAGGAGAAATTCACCTTTCAAATGCATGGAGGTGGGAAAGAGAATCTTGGGGAAACAGTTGGTCACCCAGTCTGGCTAAACTAGGAAGTATATGAAAAAGAGTAATGAAATAAAGTTTTCATTTCCTTACAAACAGTTTATGTTGTCATCTATAAAAAACAACTGCAGGATTAGCACCTTTAAGAAACAACTGTGAAAGATAGGAAAGAAATGGAGATTTTATTTCTCACTTTTAAGTTCACTACTTGGAGAGCCTTTCTGGCCTTCAGTTTCTTCATTTCTCAAATGAGTGTATTGAAATAGACAACATTTAAAATTACTTACAATCGAAAGCTATGAAAAAATTCTTCCTGATACTGTTAAGCCATTATTTATTCATTTAATTTTTCAGAGCCTTAGTCTCCTCATATGTAAAATGGGAGAACTGCACTAGTAGCCCCCAAGTCACAGATCTCTTGCGAGGATCAAATGAAATTATATGTATATACATACACACACACACACACACACATACACACACACATATATATGTATGTATATTACATATGTGTATATATATAAACATGTATGTATGTATATATGTGTGTATATATATGTGTGTATGAGTTTTGTTGGAGTTCTTAAATCCCTATGTAAGTGTTCATTATTATTATCATATTATTATCATAATATCATTTTATTTAGTTGAATACTTTGTCAATTAACACATTATTTATCAACTAATCAGCAAAAGGAGTGGCAGAGTTTGATAACAATGTTAAAGTTTTCTGAGATCAAGGTCTCTAACTCCAAACAACAGTTCCATGGTACAGGATGGTATATGATCTTAGCCATAGTTAGCCCAGAGTATTGTGGGCCTCTATAAAACAGTCCATAGTGTCCATAACCTAAGGTCAAGAACCCAGTCATCTATATCTAGCACTTTTTCTCTAGCAATTTCCAAATGCCAATTAATTCTGCCAATTGGTTTGTGCAATTGAATTACGGACTTAAGGTCTTCCTTCAAAGCTATACATGAAATATAAAAGGTGCCCTGCTGCTCATTTAATACAATCTGGCTTTATGCGGTTCTTGTGTGAGGTGGAATATTCCATATGGAATGGACTTCACGTATTTTGTGTGAAAATTTATATTCAAGGTGAGTTAGCCATTTCCAGAGACCTTTCAAATATTCTTCTTGCTTCCAGTGAATGAAGCATTTATTGGATCAAGGTTACCCATAAACCAATCTTGAACTTTTATTGACACAGGACTAGGAGAAACAGAGCAGAGAAAATATAACCATTACTTTACTAAAAGTTCTACTGTTTACTATGTAAGTAAATGCAAATTGTCCTCTCCAGTCCTCTTAAACTGAATGTTTCTCTAAAGAATAAATAATTCATTTGATGTGAACAATAAAAATAAAATTTTTTCTTCACCTAATTAGTTTAATTTGCTAATGAGATTCTTAATTTGCTCAGGTATGGATGACATTTAATACCTCTTAGTTCTGAAGACAGTGTGGGCTAATTTAGGAGATAGGATAAGGTGCTAAGTACTATTTCAACAAGTGTTTTAAAATAATAACATCTCTGAAAAAGATCGAGATGAATCAATAACAGTTCACCTCTGCAGGGTACACTTAAACGAAGACACCATTAAATTATATCGCCCCATGTTTATATGTAATGATACTAAAATGTTCAAATGGATCTGGAATCTGCTCTATTCAGAAGTTCCTTCCAATGATGCAGACTGGAACCCATCCCTGCCTGCCAATCCTATCCAACCCTTGTCTATCTTCTTGGCAAATTCATCGGCTATAGGAGATCCATCCAATGTACCAGAGGTCTTCTTCATTTTTTTCCCCCTGACATCATGAGAGTGCAGTGGAACAGTTGGATTGCATACTTGTATGTACACGTATATCGTAGTATGACTTCAAATACCCCACTTGGGTTGAGGAAGGCACAATAATGTGTCCTCCTAAAATCTAAAATCTCTAGGCACCTCCTTGATCTTTACAAGTGTGACAACAACGTGGTTAGCAGCAGCTGTTGAGGTATAAGACCTAATAAGACAAGCAACAAGAGCTTCCAGCACAGCTGCTCATATCTGCTTTTCTAAGGAAAGTTACTTTAAGGGGTTAACAATCTCAGTTTAATTAAACATACATATATCGATCACTTAGTTCAGGGGGAAAACATCAGCCCCCTGAACTTCAAGGCAAATACAAATAGAAATTACAAACATCAACAGACAAACCTTGTCTGATTCAAATCACAATTTATAGTTACCAGAGAAGCACCAATATCTATCTGGGTTACAAAGCCGGTGGGGGCAGTAACCAGTAACGGCTTGCCCAGAGTCTCAACACTCCTTCCATGAGTGAACCCCAAAAGTTAAACACCAAGCTCCCCTCAATTACATCCTGTTCAGAGCCCTGAGGGCACTGACCTCACCCTGGCTGGGTGTGGGAAAGTTCCCCATCCCCAGTATCACATCATATACAAGTCAATGACTCCTGATTGTCTTAATGTTGAGAAACACTCCAAGGCAAAAGGTCCCACAGTACCTGCCCCATTCAAACAAAGAACAGTGAAAAGTCCCATTTTGCTTGTCATTACATTTGAAGGGCAAGAATCATTAAAAGCACTTCAGAGAAGAACAACAAAGAGCACTGCCCTGATTACCATTACAACAAATGACCACAATCATGCCCAGATCCACCCAAGAAAATTCTCATTTAAACCTCCCACTCCACTTCTCTATGCAGCAGAGGTGTTAAACAAAATAGTGTGGTGGTGGGTCACATTTCCCTGATAATCCTAAGTAAGGCCAGAACATGATTAAAATGTTATTGCAAAATAAATAAATAAAAATAAAATAAAAACACAAATAACATTACATTTTAAAACTAAATCAATATATGATCCTCGGTGATTCTTAGGTATGTATTAGTGACTTGATTTCTATTTGTTTCACACTACTGGTACAGAAAAATCCTTCATACATTCTCATTTCAAGACATGGAAAAGACATTTGTCAATAGTATTTCAAAAGAAAAAAAAGGAAAAAAGTTCTTGAATCATTTTTAATGCACAGAAGAAATTAGAAGGAATTTCAGAAGGAAATGCAGACAGGATGACTATCAAAGTAATGTGTCAAATTTCTTAGATACTTTTAAAAACAAGCTGCACATAATAGAGATTGAAGGTTTCACCAAAAAAAACTTTTTTCCATTCTAGTTTGTATATGAAAATGTTCATTTTGTGACTAATGTGGAAATATGTTTTACATGATTGCACATATATAATCTATATCAGATAGCTTACTCTATCAGGGAGGGGGACAGAAAGTAGGGTGAGACAGAATTTGGAACTCAAAACTTTAAAAAAAAAGAATGTTAAAATTGTTTTTACATGTAATTGGAAAAAAATAAAACATTATTGAAGAAGGAAAAGAAAATGTTCATTTGGGGGTGCTCAGTGGTTTTTTTTTTTTAAAGAAAATATAAAAAAAGAAAAATCATCCCTGGGGTATCCTTGGAAGCCAGGGAACACTATAGCTGAACACCATTTTATTAGCAAATTCTTCCCTATCCAGTCCTCTCCTTGAGCACTAAAGAGAGCAACCCCAGGACTTTGTTGACCAAACCGCTAGAGAAAAATGGCATTGTCTCATTGTCTAAGAATAACCTTTGGGGGGGAAATACTTCTCCACAGAATATTCCCTTTCCTGCTGAGAAGAAATTCAAGCTATACTAACACTGGTAAAAACTGGATTTTTTTTTTATTATGCTTTAATTATCTAAACCAAAATATGGCATCTTTCTTTTCTTTACCCATGAGAGACAAGCAAAAATGAAGATGTCAGTGATCTTTCATCGCTGTTTTCTCTACCACTTAATTTGTTACATTTCATGTCTTTTTCTTTGTGTTTCTTAAGTTATAAGAAGTCTAAGTGTTCTTCCAAAGTAGTATAATGCTTCTCATAGAAGGGGAGAGTTCTACCAAAGTTTTTCTTTACTTTTTCTAATAAAAGTTTGCAACTTTCTTTCTTCTCTCAAAGAAGGTATCTTGTGAAGTAATAACCTCCTAAATCTGGCTGTGGGTTAACTGTAGAAACTTTCTTGAAATTTGCAGTAAAAGGGGTGGAGCCAAGATGGCGACTGGAAAGCAGTAACTGGCGTGAGCTCCCCACCAAGTCCCTCCAAAAACCTATGAAAAAATGGCTCTGAACCAATTCTAGAACTACAGAACCCACAAAGGGGCAGAGGGAAGCAGGACTCCAGCC
>JAQQSZ010010289.1:0-12550 GCA_028646595.1 Phalanger gymnotis
ATCCCCATTTAGTTTTCTCCAGAGGTCTATCACATCTGCCTTTTCTAAAATTCTGTTTACCTCCTTAACTTCTTTCTTATTTATTTTGAAGTTAGATTTATCAAGTTCAGAAAGGGGGAGGTTGAGGTCTCCCAATATTATAGTTTTGCTGTCTATTTCTTCCTGTAACTCACTTAACCTCTCCTCTAAGAATTTGTATGCCATACCACTTGGTGCTTATATGTTAAACAATGATATTGTTTATGGTGCCTTTTAGCAGGATGTAGTGTCCTTCCTTATCTCTTTTAATTAAATCTATGTTTACTTTTGCTTTGTCTGAGATTAGGATTGCTACACCTGCTTTTTTTTACTTTAGCTGAGGTGCAATATATTTTACTCCAGCCTTTTACCTTTACCCTGTGTGTATCCCCCTGTTTCAAATGTGTTTCTTGTGAACTGCGTATTGTAGGATTACGGTTTTTAATCCATTCTGCTATCTGCTTCCATTTTATGGGAGAGTTCATCCCATTCATGTTCATAGTTATGATTTCTATCTGTGTCTTTTTCTCCATCCTATTTCCCCCTGTTTATGCTTTTATTTCTCCCTTACCCCTTCCCCTCCTCAACAAAGTTTTGCTTTTGACTGCCACCTTCCTCAGTTTATGGAAAACCTGAATTTAGATTGCAGTCCTTTTTGAATAGATAAAAATACTTTGTCTTCATTGTGTAGTTAAAAAAAAGTCATATGCCTTTTTTTAAAAAAATTTAAATTTAGATGGTACATAATCTGATTATTCCTTCTATTAAAGAAAAAGCTGTAATGGAATAGGAAGATTTTCTAATGTCTTGATGGGATTTGATTCTATCTCATACAATATGACTTAATTAGATAATTAATTAATGTGTATCAGATTCTAAAAAATGACATCCAAATCTATTGGCTTCATAAAATAGGTTTTAAAAATGTACTTGCCCGTGAAGAATTATTCCAGTAGGAGCTAAGCTCCTTGTGGGCAAAATCTGTTTTGTTTTTGTTTTTGTATCTCTAGCACCTGTCACAATGTATGTCATACCAAAAAAAAAATCTTTAAAAAGCTGGTTGAATGGGCAACTGAACCACTAAATTAGCTCTGTATTACATACTAAGCTGGTGAATTCATGTCATCTGGAATGTCTAGTCCAAAGTTATATTATTTTCTGCAGTTTCAATTCGACTTTCTATGAACAAAGTGGGAGAATAGAAATATGAGTGTTTTAAGTTGGTAGCAATTTATCCATTCTAAGTATGGGTAATTATAGACTTTGGTTGAGCTTTACTATAAAATAGAACTGACTTTAATTTTTGAAAAATATTTTTAACATTCATTTAAAAATTTTTCAAGTTCCAAATTCTCTCTTCCTTAAGCAATATGATGTATAAATGTGAAGTCATGCAAACCATATTTCAATATTAACCATGTTACAAAAAAAAGAAAAAGCAAAAAAATGTATTTCTCTCTGCACTCAGAACTCATCAGATTTCTCTGTGGAGGTAGTATTTTTCATCATGGATCCTTTGAAATTGTCTTGGATCGTTGTACTGAGCAGAATAGCTGAGTCTTTCACATTTGATCATCATTACAATATTGCTATTACTAAGTACAATGCTCATCTGGTTCTGCTCACTTCACTTTGCATCAGTTTATATAAGTTCAGGTTTTCAGAAACCATCCCGTTTATCATTTCTTATAGCACAGTAGTAGTCCATCACAACCAGATATCATAACTTGTTCAGTCATTTTCCAATTGATAAACAGCCCCTCAATGTCCATTTCTTTGCTACTACAAAAAGAGTTGCTATAAACATTTTTGTTGCGTATAGGTCCTTTTCCCTTTTCCTTGATCTTTTGTAATATGAACATTGTAGTGGTATTGCTGGCTCAAAGGGAATGCACAGTTTTATAGCCCTCTGGCTATAGTTCCAAATTGTTCTCCAGAATTGGAAATTGGATCGGTTCACAACTCCACTAACAATACATTAAGGTCCAAATTTCTCCACCACTCTAGCATTTATCATTTCCCTTTTCTGTCTTGTTACCTAACCTGCACTTTTAATCAGTAGTTATTTAGAGCATTTTTTTCATATGACTATAGGTAACTTTGATGTCTTTTTCTGAAAACTGCCCATCATTTCGACCATTTATTAACTGGGAAATAGCTCTTACTTCTATAAATTTGGCTTGGATACATATATGAGAAATGAGGCCTATATCAGAGAAACATATTGTAAATATTTTCTTAGTTTCTTCCTTTCATTCAAATTTTGGCTATATTGGTTTTGTTTGTGTAAAACCTGTTTAATATTACATAATCAAAATTATCCATATTACTTCCCATGATCTTATGTATCTCTTATTTGTCCATAAATTCTTCTCTTATCTATAGATCTGAAAGGTAAACTTTTCCATGCTCTCCTAATATACTTGTCATATCATCCTTTATATCAAAATCATTTACCCCTTTTCACCTTATCTTGGTATATGGTGTGAGATGTTGGGCTATTCCTAGTTTCTGCCAAACTGCTTTCCAGTTTCCCTAGCAATTTTTGTCACATGGTGAATTTTTGTTGCAAAAGTTTAGATCTTTGGGTTTATCACAAAATAGATTACTGTGGTCATTTACTACTGTGTATTGTGCATCTATTCTCTTTCAAGATCTACTATTTTATTTCTTAGCCAGTATCAGATCATTTTGATAATCACCATTTTGTAATAGGTTTGAAATATGATACTCCTTGCTTGCCTTATCCTAGGCCATCTCTAGTCATCCTGGTGAACATCAGGCCACTGGATCCAGACGGCTCTGGAGGAGAAAGTGAGGCTGATGCCCTTGCACAGCCCTCCTTTGCTCAAATCAAAGTCAACTGCACGTCATGTCATCATTTCCCTGATGTCATGGTTCTCTTCAAGAACAAAGGACAAACACAACAACAACAACTTCACAAATTTTTTCATTGATTCCTTTGATATTCTTGACCATTTGCTTTTCAGGATGAATTCTGTCATTATTTGCCTAGCTCCATAAAATAATTCTTTGATGGTTAGATTGATATGACACTGAATAAGTAAATTAATTTGACTGGGATTGTCATTTTTATTACGTTGGCTTGGCCTACCAATGAGCGATTAAAAGTCCATTTATTCCCATGCTTTCTAGTGTGTTTTTTTAAAAAGGAGTGTATGTTGTATTTTGTTGAAAGCTTTTTCTGCATCTATACAATTATAAGATTTTTGTTATCAATATATTCTTTATGTTTCTAGTTTTTCTAATATTGAAATAGCCCTGCATTGTTGGTATAAATTCTACCTGGTCATAGTGTATGATCTTTGTGATACATTGTAGTAATCTCTTTGCTGGTATTTTATTTAAAAATTTTGCCTCACTCTCAGGAAAATTGGCCTATAGTTTCTTTTCTCTGTTCTTGCTTTCCCTGGTTTAGGTATCAAAACCATATTTGTATCATAAAATGAATTCTTTAGGATTCCTTTTCCTTCTTTTTTTCAAATAGTTTATGTAGCATTGGGATTAATTGTTTTTCCAGTGTTTGGTAGAATTCACTTGTAAATCTATTTGGTCCTGTGGACTTTTTTTTAGGGAGCTCATTTATGGCAAGTTTAATTTGTTATTTAAGTATCCTATTTCCTCTTCTGTTAATCTAGGCAATTTACATTTCTGTAAATATTCATATCTCTGATCTTGGAACTCTGGAATTTGTCTCTCATATTCCTAGAAGTTTTCATTTTGGGGATGTCATTCAAGAATTCATTGGTAGATTCTTTCAGTTTCTATTTTGCTCTCTGGCTCTAGGACTTCAGGGCAGTTTTCCTTGATAATTTCTTGAAATATATATCTAGGCTCTTTCTTTGATCATAGCTTTTAGGTAGC
The DNA here is from genome assembly GCA_028646595.1 of Phalanger gymnotis. Classification (NCBI taxonomy): domain Eukaryota; kingdom Metazoa; phylum Chordata; class Mammalia; order Diprotodontia; family Phalangeridae; genus Phalanger; species Phalanger gymnotis. The sequence goes on from JAQQSZ010010289.1 coordinate 3,904, forward strand.
CCAATAATTCTTAAATTATCTCTCCAGGTTCTATTTTCCAGGTCAGTTCTTTTTATAAGAAATTTCACCCTTTCTTCTATTTTTCTATTTTTAAAAATTTGTTTTATTGTTTCTTGATGTTTCATGGAGTCCTTAGCTTCCACTTGCCCAATTCTAATTTTAAGGAATTATTTTTCCATTTGGTCAATTCTACTTTTTAAGGATTTATTTTTATCACTGAAGTTTTGTACCTCTTTTACCATTTGGTCAGTTCTATTTTTTAAAGTGTTATTTTCTTCAGCATTTTTTGTGACTTGTTTACCAAGCTGTTTTCTTTTCATATTTTTGTTTCCTCACTCTCATTTCTTTTCCTAGTTTTTCCTTTATTACTCTTATGATTTTTAAAATCATTTTTTAGCTCTTCCAAGAATTATTTTGGGGCTTGTGTCAATTTACAATTTTTTTTGAGGCTGTGCTTGTTTCTGCTGTGTCATCATTGTTGTCTTCTGAGCTTGTATCTTGATATTCCCTGGCATCATAGTAGTTTTTTTATGGTCAGGTTCTTTGTTTGTTTGTTTATACCAAACAAGGTTATTTTTCCAGCCTATTTCTTGACTTTGAACTTTATTTTAAAGTTGGGCTCTGATCTTGGACGCAGAGTTAGTAGGGGGTCATTGTCCCAAACTTCAGAATTTTTCACACTGCTGTTTCAGAGCTAGTTTTGTGAATTTGGAATTTTTAGGTATTTCCAAGGTGATGTGATCCAGGGAAAGGTGTGTTCACTACTCTCCTGGTCTGCTCTCTGTTCCTTACCAAGGAAGGGCCCCGGTCTCTTTCAACTGCATGTACCATTGCTCCCTTCGGGTTGTGAACAATACTGTTTCTCAGTGTCCTTTCACCCTTGGGACTCAAATTAGTACTCTTTATCCTAGAACTGTCAACCTGAAGTGGATATAGTCAATGCAGTAGCCAAATTGTACCCAGTCCTATGCCCAGTGCTAGCACAGGGGTACCTTATAATCTCTTTTTCTAATCAGTTGCCAGTCCCTTCATTATCTCTGGACCAAGACTTCCCAAAGCTACTGCTACTGCTGTTGCTGCCTCTAAGGCCCACCACTGGTACTGGTGCCACATGAGTTCTGTGTCAGCACCCACCGTTATGTCCTAGACCTCTCCTTCTGACCTCTTCAGTTTTCTTAGGAGGGAAAAATATCTCACCTTTATCTTTTATTGACTCTGTCACTCTAGAATTAAATTTAGACAATACTTTAAAGTTGTTTGGAGGGTAATGTTGGGAGAGCTCAGTCATAGTGCTTCCTTTATATCTCCACTGTGGCTGCCAGGACTAACTTTTTTTGTCTATGAATATTTGACTATATATATATATATATATTCTTATAAAGACAGATTAAATTTTATGCTATATATTTGTTCTTTCCAGATCTACAATATCATTTAAACAACAATTTTACTTGTGGGATTTTAAGTTTAATTAATCAGAGGCCAAATCTCATATTGATGGCCAAACATCTCCAGATTTCGAGTCTTGTGCAAAAAAAACCTAATTCACGTTCTACTTCTACCTGATTGCTAAGGAATTCCTACTGTGTCTATGACTGTATAGAAAATTTGAGTTCTCAGTGTTTCCCTGACTTAAAATGATTGAGCAGGAAGAAAAATGAATGATTATCACATTTGTTTTCTTAGGAAATTCATAACCTATAGAACCCTAACAATTTTCTGCCTCACAATTTTCTATTACATTCCAAAGAAGTTCTCAGAAGATAATACCTCTTCACATTCAGTGGAAACATGTGAGGATATAGGACTAGATTATGTGCTGTCAGTATTAAACAGTGGTATTCTTGTTTACTGTGAATCAACAACAATCTATAATAAAAGCCCACAAAAGTAAGGCATACAAGTTAGAAGAGATATTGGGAACTTATTCCCTAGAATGTCCTTTAGAAATGTTTTTATCTTTGTATCCCAAGTGTTGAGTTCAATGTCTGGCATGTAATATGATCTTAGAAAGTGTTTAGTAAAATAAATGCTTATTAATTGCTCATTAATTAATAAGTGTTAATACATATCGATTGGTTTTCCTCTGTTTTTTTTTACAGAGACTTGCCAGAATGATCAATCAATTTACTCAATTCAGAGAGAATGAGGACTTTAGTTCAAATCTGCATTATTCCAATTACTATCTGTGAGTCCTTGGTCAAGTCACTTAAAGTATTTGAACATTAGTTTCCTTTTCTGTAAAATGAGTTTAATAATCCTTGCACTATTTTAGGGGGTTTCTATGAGGAAAATGCATTTACTATTGTAAGAAACGTAAGTCATTATCATATGTGTGTATTTAAATGTGTTTATTTCATTTTAGTCTGACCAATAGAGGTTTCTTTTTTTGTTGTTGTTTTGAAGAATATTCTTTTTCCTGTCATCTCTTTATGCATTCCTCAACTCAAGGCCAATTTTCAAATGAGATCAAATCTAATTGACCTTTTTCTATCATGTTTTCATTACTTTAAATTCGACTATTGATAAAAGACTCATTATAGTGATTAATTTTAGTCTTATGCCTTATAGAAGGGATTCCCCATCTTAGCTATGTCTTAGACTAGATGACCTCTCAATGACTCCTTTTCAGGTGAGAATCTATGATTCCAGTTACGTAAAAGTCATGAAATACATTATCCAAAAAAGGCAGTGAGGTATAGTGGAGTGGTTTGTTAGACATAGAGGAAGGGGGTACTTGGAATAGAATATCACTTTCAATAGTAAGATTAAGCTTGCATAGCACTTCTTTCAAGAGACCTTTCCTGATTTTTACTTTTCTTTTGGAAACTTCAACTTTTACCCTATAAAATTATAATCATAATATTGCTATTGTCACAATATGAGTACAATGAGTACTCATGTTCTAACTGGGTCAAGATGATTGTGTGAGTATGTATATGTGTATATACACATATGTGTATATACACACTTGGATATATTTGTATGTATATGTGTATGATGCATAATATGATTATATACATGCAAGTATTACAAGTATTATTATATACTACATACATACAAGCATTACAAGTATTGCAATCTATATACATACAAGTATCTGCATGTATATCTGTACACAGATAGATATGCATATATACACACATGCATGTGTTCATTCACACTCAGAATTTTGAAGTTGGAAAGAGATCTCCGAGGCCATTTAGGGAATAAATATAAATACATACAAACATGTTAAATGCAAGTTAATTTGAGAAGGGCACTAGCATTTGGAGATAACAGGAAAGCTTTCCTGAATAGGATGGTTCTTGGGGTATATCTTGAAGGAAGGACTCTCTGATATGGAAAGAGGCAGGGAGTGCCTTCCAGGCACATGGGATGGCTAGTCACATACCTTGAGAGATCCAATTTGGCTGGATAGCTGATAAGAGTTCTTGAAATAAACTTTGGATTTACTAGTGAATCTTTTTGTTGTTCAATTTTGAATTGTTTAGAATTTCAGTTCATAAGTGTACTTCAATACCCCATCTTTTAAAACTTAAGAATATCATGTAGAACTTAGTTCTCTTTTTTAAGATGTATTAAACACCAATATTAATCAATGATGTTAATGTTCCAATAGTAGACCATATCAGTTGACATTTTCCAATCTTTAACGATTCCAAAAAAAGAATAGCTAAGGTGTGAAACAATAAGCCATGTCTATATCAAAGAAAATTAGCAATAATTACAGCTTCATTAATATAAAAATACTTAGATAAGTAAGTTATGTGCTTTTTTTGTTTGCTTTATATCTTTTAATTTTCCTTAAAGCAATATAGTTCTAGATATAAAGATTTATTATCTAGAAAAACAATAAGGCATTCTAAGACTCAATAATTATAAAATTTAAAGTTGTTTAGTATGGTACATATTTAAATTCTCAATGACTTTACTAAGCAAATGAAATGAAATATAGGGCCTCTTTAAATTACTCTTTTCCCTATATCCTACATTACAGTTCAGTCAGTCTCAAGTTACTGAACAAAGAAGGAGGAAGTGATTAATTGACGTTTAATGTTATAACATAACAGTTGTGCTTACTAATTATATGGAATCTTTAAAATTTTGCTCGTCTGTTACTGCAGATATAGTTTTCCTAAATTGTCAAATATGTATAAAGATCATCTAAAAATCATGCTTCATTTTTCAGACTTTAATCAAGACTAACATTTTTCTTTTGAGGGAAGGTTAAATATAAGGTTTTATTATTTCCATATTATGTAATCCATAGAATATGCATTCTCCTTTAATGGTATGCATCATTCAGTAGATCATCTTAGCTTAGTCTACAGTTTTGCATTAAGGAAAAAGAACCAACTTTCGAGCCAGGAAGACCTGGGTTCTAGGTCTGCCTTTGAAGCAGACTGGATGTGACCCCAGGCAAATCTCTTTCAGCACCCCAGGCAACTTTTTCAGACTATAAAAAGCATAGAAGGTGTTAAACTGAATTGGAAGAAAGTTTCCTCACTTGGGAAATTTGCTTATATCAATGAAATCACAGGTTTAGTGCCTATTCTTTTTTATTTTATTTTTAATTTTTTTTTTTGTAAAAAGGCAATACTACTACTCAGATATGACTAGCTTAATAAACTTTGAAGCACAGTTAATGCTCTGTTTGGAAATAGTTGGGATGTGCTTGGTTTGGCTTTCCTGGGGACTATAGACTATCATCCCTTTTAAAAAGAAATTCTGTTTTGTGGACTTTTCTAATATTCCATTTCAATTCAATCAATTCATTTAACACTTATTAAGCATCTATTATGTACCAGGCACTGGGAATACAAAGACCTCCCCCCAAGAAAATAAAAAAGTAAATGAAAGAAATTGTTCCTGTCTTTAAAGAGCTTAAATTCTACTGGATATGAAGAAATGGCACATGCACAGATAAGAAAGTAAAAATATATGCAAAGCAAATAAAAAGACATTTGTGGGAAGATCAGGAGAGGCCTCCTGCACAGGCTTATACTTAAACTGGGTCTTGAAGGAAGCTAGGGATTCTATGAAGATGAGGCTGAAAGGGAATGCATTTCATCTACAATAGCCAAGAAACCCTGGACAAAAGTATGAGGTTTTGCCATGTACAAAAGAATAACAATCAGGACAGTTTTTCTGGAAAATAGAATGCATGGAAGACAAATGTGTAATAAGTCTATCAAGGTAGGCTGGTAGGCTGGAGCTAGTTTGTAAAGGGTCTAGAAGTGAAAGGAAGGAATTTCTATTAATTTATAGGCAATTGGGAATGACTGGAGTTTTTTGAGCAAGCGGGTGACATAATGAGACCCGAGCTTGAGGAATATCATCTTGGAAACTGTGCGCAGGATAAATTGGAAAAGAGAGAGACTTGAGTGAAAAGGACCAAGGAGAATGTCATTACAACAGGCTAGGTGAGAGATGTTGCCAGTCTAGACTAAAGTGGTCGTCTGATGAGTGGAGAAAAAGGTGAGATGCGGAAGATGTTGTGGAGCTGGAATTGACAAGAGTTGGCAATTGATGGAATAAAAGGAATAAGGGAGAGGGAAGAGTTTAGGATAATCCTGAGGTTTTGCACCTGACTGACTAGAAGGATAGTGGTACTCAAACAGAAATGGAAAGAGGTTTGGAGAAAGAAAGTTCCGTTTTGAATATGTTGAGTGTGAAATAATTATGGGACATGTACTTGCTAATTAACATTTAAAAGACAGCTGTTTAGGTATGAGTTCAAAATTCTGAGTGTGAATGAACACATGCATGTGTGTATATATGCATATCTATCTGTGTACAGATACACATGCAGATACTTGTATGTATATAGATTGCAATACTTGTAATGCTTGTATGTATGTAGTATATAATAATACTTGTAATACTGGACATGTAAATAGGGCAGTCATTAGCTCTTTGGTGACAGTGGTATTCTAAGATACCAGGTTTTGCTATATGGAGAAGCTCGAGGTAATTAAAAACATTGTACAATTTCTAAAAGTTCATCTAGACCACTCTCCTCCTTTTGTTCAACCCCGGCCCAAGTTCACTGACAAACTTCAGTGTTTGTTCATGATATATGTACTGTTGGGTCAGCTCTCTGGATTCACTATCCAACTGCAAATCATAATTAGGATAATAGGGATTCTTTATTCCTTTGTTTTTTCTTATATAGATACTTACACTTTGTTACAGAAAACTTGAGAGGTTGCTTCCTTTTTTAATCTGTTGGTTGTCCTCTTTCCATTTTCATCCAAGTGTGACCTTGTGACGATGGGGTACATAATGGGTCTTTTATTTTCTACATACTTTCCTCTCTCCCTTCTCTACTCGGATAGGAGGTAAGACCATAACTGATCTTTCATCACCTTTTTTCATGAAAGTTTACAAATCAGTTTATGTTCTGAACTGATATTTCTCTTGGCCACCGTGCTTCTCTGATGGAAAATAAGATCATGTATGTTTGTTGGTTAAGACATTTTCTAGGCTCTTTTGGCCTCCTTATTGTGGCAATTAATTTATGTTGTTTGAACTTCCTTAATGGTAGTCTATGTCAATGTTTTCTCTTATGTATTCCCTCTACCCCCTTTTTTTATTTCAACAGCATAATTAAGAAGATTGAGTTGAACTTACCTCAATTACATGTAATACCTTCACATTTGGTATTGATTTTGATTTTTTTTCTCTAATTGTAAATGGATATAGCTAATTGATTAGGAAAGGACTTCCACATCACTAACCAAATATCTCCTGTTAAAATACAATTAATTTCATTTTCATGATATTATTTAGTGTTGACCAAAGTTACTATTCCATGAGAATGCTGGGCACTTCCTTACTTTCATGTCTTTGTTCATATTATTCCTTCTGACTATAATACCTTCACAAGTACCTACCTGAATGTGTTGAAATCCTACCATGTATTCAAAACCCAAATCATATATTCTGCTCCATCCCCAAACCCCCACTAGCCCCAAAGGATCTGTGGATGGATCACAGCAGGTCTATGAACTTGAATAGGAAGATATCTATCTATCTTTATTTTAAAAATAATTAGTTTTCCTTGAAATGTTATGTGTTCTATTTTGTCTATAAAATTTTAAACTGACAAGGGTGACTATAAGTTATATTTGACTAACAAATTGGTCTGTGACATATATATATGTGTGTGTGTGTACATATATGTATATACATACACATACATGTACACACATACATATATACATATACAATCTTAAGAACTCCTGTACTAAATGATTTTTGAATTATATTTTATTTGTGCATTATGAGTATTATTATTATTATTGTATGTATTCAGGTGGATTGTAAATCACTTAAGGAAAGAATTTATGCCTTCTATTTCTTTTGTCCTATCACTGTATATAATGAACACTGGATATATAATTTTGATTAAATACAAAAATTATTAAATATAAGAAAGGAAAATAGGTAATTATTGAAAGGGATGCCATAGTTTTAGCTAAACAGAAGAAATATTTCTCATATGATTGAAAAAAAGTGATAATAGGAAAGGATCAGACTGAATTAGGCAGTTCTTTCTTTGTCAAGTTGAGTTCTAAGAGACAGGAAGGCAACCAGCTGAGAATGCCCTGCAACCATTAAGAGAAAATAGATTATTCAAATGGAAGAAAGGTTAGGAATAGAGAAAGAAATCTGGGGACCACCTGGATACGAATGATAGAAGGAATCGTGATGATAAATCCACCGAGTAAAAGTTACGGGAGATCAAGGATAGAATTCACATTTAGGAGACATTAGGAAGAATTCCAAGTGAAATTGATGTTGAAAGTGCTGATGTAAAATGAACAAAAAAAGATGTTGATGCAACAGAGGAAAGGGAAAATTTCTGTTGTTGGACTTTTTTGTTTTTGTTTTCTTTTTTTCTATTTAGCTTACTTCTCAGTAGAAAGATAAAGTAATTGATCATCTGCCCCCTTCAATGTTCTTCTAGGTTTGAAACCTTGGCATCATTCTCTGCCTCTTGCCTCTCCTCCCAATAGATTGCTATTCACCAAATCTTTTTGATTTTTAGGATCATAGACTATACATTTAGAGCCTGAAGTGACCTTAAAGTCATCTAACCCAAATGCTTAATTTTACAGATGAGCCAAGTGAGGCCCAGAGGAGTTATGGGATTTACTCAAAGGCATACAGAGGTAATAAGTGGCAGAGCTGGGGTTCAAACCTAGTTCCCTTACCTCTAAATGAAGGATGCTTTCCACTCCACTGCCTTCATTCAATTCAATTTAACAAGTATTTGTTAAATTCTTACTATGCAAAACAACAGCACTGTGGAATGGAAAGAGAACTGGTTCCAAAGTTCTAAAGTCAGAGGACCTGGTTTCAAATCCTGTCTCTCATGTTTATCATCTGCTTCACCTTGGAAAAGTTACTTAAACCTCTATCTGCTGCAATTTTCTCATTTATTAAGTGGGGATAATAGTACCTACCTCAGATGGTTGTTAAAAGTATCAAGTGATGGCTGAACAAGCTGTGGTATATGAAGGTAATGGCATACTACTGTGCTATAAGAAATGGGGATGATACAGACTTCATAACAACCTGGAAGAACCTTCACGACATAATGCTGAGTGAGCGGAGCAGAGCCAGGAGAACATTATAC
>JAQQSZ010010290.1:0-12550 GCA_028646595.1 Phalanger gymnotis
CTAGGCCCTCCCTGGAGTTAGGCCCACCTTGGGCCCCACCTTAGTTGCCAATCCACACCCACATAGGTTTTACACCTAATAGGGGTTTGGGCCTGGGGCTTAGCACTTAGTAAGATTCAATGAAATAGCTGAATTACTCAAAGCAAACAAAAGCCAAACTCTTCAAGGGCACTTGTTGAACTAAGTGCTAAGGAGCCCATTTTTCTTACCAACACACTCCTCCTCCTCCTCCTCCTCCTTCTTTTCTCTCTCTCTCTCTCTCTCCTCAATCTCTCTCTCCTCAATCTCGCAAGCTCTCTCTCTTCCTTTCCTTCGCAATCAGGGTTAAATGATTTTGCCAGGGTGTCTGATGTCAGATTTGAACTTAGTTCCTCCTGATTCCAGGATAGGTGTTCCATCCGCTGTGCTGCCTAGCTGCCCCAGAATCATGTTTTTAAATTCACGCTATAAAACATAGTATTACAAAAGAAATCAATTATTTTGAAATACAGTTATCAAAGTACAAAAGAAGTTCATACCCAGGCTTTTTTTTTTTTTAAAGAAAGGAAAGGATGTCACTTCTAGGTCCTGTGACTTTATTTCTTTACTTGGAGTTATTCTTCCATTCCTTCTTTAGAGAATTTCTGCTGCTTCCTAGCTGTGTGACCTTGAACAGGTCACTTTAGCACTCCGAGCCTCAGTTTCTTCATCTCAAAAATGGGAATGCTAGCATTTGCACTACTGATATCACAAAATTGTTAGGGAAGTGCTATGTTAAACTTGAAATGCTATACCAGTGTGCTTAATTTTGTTGGCATGGCTACTATACCCATCAACGAACATTGCAACTCCTCTATAACCCAATAAATAGGTGGTCTTTGCAAGTCACTGGGATCAAAAAATTTTTCATCCTGTGGTCAATCTAATGACGAGCATCTCTCAGTTTAGCTAAGTTGGTCCTCAGAAAACAGACATACAATAAGAGGCCAGCTCTAACTATCTCCCATCTTGCTAGAGTAAATTGTTAAATTTTCAACCTGGGAAATCTGTTTTGTCGATTGTATAAACTTTGGAGAATAAAAGAGAAAATGTTAAAAATGGAGATTAAATTCAAAAGTATGTCATGCATACATTCCTCCCCCCATCGATGTTAAATGTTAAACATTTACCAGCACACCCCTCCATCTACTCTATTGTCAAGCCTGTTTTACTCTACAGCTGGTGTTTGGGGATTGGGATAGAGGCCAGGCTAAAGGCCATTGGATTTAGAGTCCGAAGATCTAGATTTGAATCCCAGTGCTGTCTTACTTTGTTGTTGTTCAGTCATTTCAGTGGTGTCTGACTCTTCGTGACCCTATTTGGAGTTTTCTTGGCAGAGATACTGGAGTAGTTTCCCATTGCCTTCTCCAGCTCATTTTTAAAAACATATTTATTTCCACATTAGTCATGTTGTGAAAGAGGAATCAGAACAAAAGGGAAAAACCACAAGAAAGAAAAAACAAAAACAAAAAAGTGAAAATAGCATGCTTCAACATTCAGATTCATTCTTTCTCTGGATGTGGATAGCATTTTCCATCCCGAGTCTTTCGGAATTGTCTTAGGTCCTTGTATTGCTGAGAGGAGTTAAGTCTATCAGTCATTGTACAATGTTGCTGTTACTATGTACAATGTTCTCCTGGTTCTGCTCACTTCACTCAGCATCAGTTCATAGAAGTCTTTCTAGATTTTTCTGAAATCTACCTACTCATCATTTCTTATGGAACAATAGTATCCCATTACATTCAAATACAAAAACGTGTTCAATTGGTGGACATCTCCCCAGTTTCTAATTCTTTGTCACCACAAAAAGAGCTGCTATAAATATTTTTGTATATGTGGGTCCTTTTCCCATTTTTATGATCTCTTTGGGATACAGACACAGAAGTGGCGTTGCTGGGTCAAAGGGTATGCTCAGTTTTATAGCCCTTTGGGCATAGTTCCAAATTGTTCTCCAGAATGGTTGGATCAGTTCACAACTCCACCAACAATGAATCAGTGATGCAATTTTCCCACATCTCCTACATTTACCATTTTCCTTTTCTGTCATATTAGCTAATCTGTCTCCAGCTCATTTTTACAGATAAAGAAGCTGAGGCAAATAGGGTTAAGTGACTTGCCCAGGGTCACACAAGCTTGTAAGTGTCTGAAGCCAGATTTGAACTCGGGAAAATGAGTTTTCCTGACTCCAGGCCCAGCACTGTGCACTTAGCTGCTTTTCTGTCTTCTTTTCTAACTGTGTAACCTTGGGCAAGTGACAACCTCTCTGAGCTATGGGTTCGTAATCAATCAATAAACATTTATTAAGCACCTGCTGTGTACCAGGCACTGTACTAAGTGCTGGGGATACAGAAAGAGGCAAAAGACAGTCCCTGCCCTCATAGCACTTACAGTATGACGGGGGGAGACAACAAAGTGAAAAAATATGGACAAACTATATGCAGGATAAATAGGAAATAATGAACAGAGGGAAAGCACAAGAATTAAGAGGGGTTGGGAAAGATGGAATTTTGACTTGGATTTAAAGGAATCCAGGGAAGCCACTAGGTAAAGATGAGAAGGGAGAACATTACAAGCTTAGGGGACAGTGAGAGCAAATGCTCCAGCTAAGAAGTAGAGTGTCTAGTTCCCAGAACATCCAGGAGGCCATTGTCACTACTTGGCAGGGAGAAGCAAACAGCAAAGACTTCGAATTAGAATTGGAAGTCATTAAGTCCAGTCCTTACTTGAAGCTTAAATTTCCCTAAGAAGTGGTCCTGTTTAAAAAGGCAAGATTGAACTAGTGACCTCTAAGGGCCTTTCTGGCTCTGCCATTCTGAGATTTACTCTGCAGAGAGACTTTGGGAACAGGAGAGGTAGAGGGTGGGGGATGGACTAGGCATGGAGTTGGAAGGATTTGATTCCCTTTCAAATCTGGGGCAGCTCTCATATAGTTCTTCCTGCTGGACTTTGAGTCAGCAAAACCTGAGTTTGAAAATGGCCTGAGCCATTGGTTAGCTGTGTGACCCTGAGCAAGTCACTTAACTTCTCAGTCTGGTTTTCTCATCTGTAATAATAGCTGCTACCTCACAGGATTGTTGTGAAGTTCAAATGAGATAACATATGTAAAATTCTTTGCAAACCTTCAAGCACAGTGTAACTTCTACACTGCTATTATTCGCCATATGGCTGAATTTGTGTTATAACCTGGAATATCACTGGTGCATACCAGGGACGGATAGCTTCATGCTTATAGTTTATGGTGACAGCAGGGATTCCTGCTGCAGGTGCGGCTGACCCTGTGAACCAGCAGTAAGAGGTTTAGTAAAGGCAATAGATAAAGGGAGCACAAGGAGCCTCCCTTCCCCCACCCCGTTCCACAAGTGACAGATGGTGGCTGTATGGAAGGAAGGCGCTCCCCATCAGCCTAATAATGATGGGTATTCCTGTGAAATGGAGTATTCATCCCTCCAAGAGGCTGTATTTATTGTAATGTTTATTTATTCACCTTTTGTCCTTAGGGCCAAGCAGGGGACTTTCTAATTCTAAAAAATGTTGTTGCTGCTGCTTTATCTAGTACCACCATATACCTCCTTGCCTTCTACTCTTATTAAAGAAAGCGTTTTTAGGTGGGACAGAGTAATGGAAAGAACACTGGATTTGGAGTCAAAGGAACTGTGTTCAGTCCCCAGCATTGCCCTTTACTTACCTGTGTAACCTCTCTGGGCCTCAATTTCCTCACCTGAATCAATTACCAAGCATTTATTAAGTACCTACTATGTACTAGGGACTTGTAATACAAAGACAGCAATGAAACAGTCCTTGCCTCCAAGGAATTTACATTCTATGGGGGGGAAATATATATATGAATATATATATTTTTGTATGTGTGTATATATGTATATATATATGCGCATATACGAATCATTATAAGGTGATTTTGGTGAGGAGGGCTCTAGCAGTTGAGGAAATTAGGTAAATCTTCAAGTAGTGGGTGGCACAAGAAAATAGAAACTTTAAGAGGGAATACATTCCAGCCATAGGGACAGCCAACACAAAAATGTGGAAATGGGAAACGGAGTGTGTGAGGAGCCAGTTTGACTTGACCATAGAGTGTGAAGAGGAGTGATGTTTAATAAGGTTGGAAAGATAGATTGGGGCTTGCTGAAGGGTTTGAAATGCCAAACAGAGTTTTTAGAGGTCATAGGGAACCACTGGAATTTATTGAGTAAGGAAATGGCATGGTCAGTCTTGTGCTTTAGAAAAATCTTGGAAATTGTGTGAGATTTGGGTGGTAAGAGGAGAGAGACCCAAGGCAGGGCGGTTTACCACAATAGTCCAGATGAAGAATGATAAAGGTCTGAATGAGGGTGGTAGCTATGTGACCAGAGATAAAACACATTGTAGAGGCAGAAACAATAGGATCTGGCAACTGATTGAATATGTGGAGCAAATGAGAGGGAGAAGTCAAGAAGGCCACCAAGGCTGCCTTCTCTTACCTTCTTTAATGCCAATCTCTTGGTCATTATAATTTCACAGCATTGAGCTTCAAATTTATTTTAGTCTTTCCATTCGTATCATTATAGTCATTGAGTATATTGGTTCTGATGTCACCTCATATTCCTCATTTGTTATATCACAATAGTGTTCTGTTACCTCTATGGACCAATTTGTTTAGCCATTCTTCAATTGATGGACAGTCATTTTTGTTTCTATTTCCTTGTTACTACAAAATGTTCTTCTATAAATATTTTGATGTATCTGGGGCCTTTTTGTCATTGACCATTTAGGGTGTATATGGAGTGTATATGGTATGTGTGGGTGTGCCTGGGTGTATATCGATTTTACTAGCACTGAAATCTCTGGGTTGAAAGGTATGGACTTTTCATCACTTCCTTTATATAACTCCAAATTACTTTCCAAAATGGTCAGATTACTCCACAGTTCCATCTACTGGATTAATGGGCCAGTCTTTCTCCAACCCTTCCAAAACTGGTTTTTTTCATTTTTGCCATCTTTGCCATTTTGCTGGGTATGAGGCGAAACTTTAGAGTTGTTTTGATTTGAATTTCTCTTATTATTAGTGACTTAGAGTAATCTTTCATATGGTTCTTAATAGCTTGCAATTCTTATTTTCAGAACCTTCGGCTCCTCTCCTTTGACTCTGTGTCTGTTGGGGAATGTATTTTCCCATTCATGGCGCACGCTGCTGCTTACCATCACCCTTCCTTCTCCTTCCCCTTCCCACACAGAGATGCCACCCAGCTCTATCTTTCATGTCCTCAGGATTGATCAAATGGAAAGCAGATCAGTTTTATGGCTCCACTGGACTCTCACTCAGCTGATAATTAAAATGCTTTTGCTTCAAGAAGAGGGTAATATATCTCTCCCCCTTCCTTCCTCCTTCGCCTCTGATGCTGAGGGCAGAGGGAATGTATGATATACAGCCATGTCTTCTTTGCTTCTTCTGACCCCCATCCCCATCCTTCTTTAGCCCATGGTAGTATTCTGATTACAGTTTCTCTTTCTGGTGTATAGAATTTTGAGGGTGAGTGACATAGACCTTGATGGGTTTTCAAAGCTCTTGACTCTCTTATAGAAGAGAGACCAGAGCTATAGATACTGGTTGTCAGTAAGTAGCTGAGAATGCTGCCACTTTGTCAATAATCCCTTCTCACTTGTCTGTGTCTGAGCACCTTCATTTCCTGCGTGTTCCCTAGCACAGATTTTCTATCTCATTTAGGCTAACCTGTTTGAGCCTTGTAAGTAATTTTTGTTGTTCAGTTGTTTCAATCATGTTTGAATCTTCTTGACCCCATTTGGAGTTTTCTTGGCAAAGATACTGCAGTGGTTTGCCATTTCCTTCTCCATTTCATTTTATAGATGAGGAAACTGAGGCAAAGAGAGTTAAGTGACTTGCCTAGGGTCACAAAGCTAGTAAGTGTCTGAAGCCAGATTTGAACTCAGGAAGATGAATCTTCCTGATTCCAGGCCCAGCACTCTATCCACTGTGCCATCTAGCTGCCCTTGTAGATAATAGGTACCTCATAGAAATTGTACTTACTCTTTATTTTCCCTGCGGGGTAGTGTAGCAGGATGACTAGATGCCAACCTTGGAGTTAGGAAGACCTGGGTTCAGGTTCTGCCTCTGATATATACTGTGGACAAGCATGGACAAACAACTTCGTTCTCTCATCAGTTCTCTAAAACTGTATTAAGTCACAAATGAGTTATTGGTCTGCATCAGTGGAAAGAATTTCCAAACCAGGATTTTTCTACATTGATGAAATCGTAGGTATGGAACATCCTCTCTTCTTCTCCTTCTATGCACACATTATCCATAAAACATATGTCTGTGTATGTGTATGCATACACACACACATATATATGCACATGTGTATATATGTACTGCATACACATATATATACTTACATGCATTTATTTTATTTCCAATCTGGGCTTCCATAATATTTATTTTATGCAATGTTGTGCAATACAACACAATAAACATTTATTAAGCACTTACTATGTATGAGGTACAGTGCTAAGTGCAGGGGATACGAATAAGAGAAAGACAGTCTTGCTTTCAAGGAGCTTACAATTTAATGGGGGAAGACAACATAATGTGCTCAGTGCTTTATAAATATTATCCCATTTAAGTCAAAGAGACAGTCCTACTCCCAAGGAGCTCACAATCTCATGGGGGGAGATAACATGAAAACAACTTTGTACAAACAAGTTATATACAGATTAAATTCAAGGTAAGCAATAGAGGGAAGGCACGAACATTAAGGGGCATCAGAAAAGGCTTCCTGTAGAAGGTAGGGCATGAAAGAAACATGGGATGACAGGAGGCAGGGATGAGGTGGGAGAGTATCCTAGATATGGTGCCCAGCCAGTGAAAATGCCCAGAGTTGGGGAAAGTGAGTGTATTGTGTGAGGAATAACAAGGAAGTCAGTGTCACAGGATCCAGCAAAGTACACTGCAGGCTGGGGATGGTAGGGGAATGAGGTGAGCTGAGCTTTGAAGTAAGAGGTGGAGGTTAAGATAGAGTGATGGAATGGACTGGTGGCCTGTGCAAAGACATGAGAGACCTGAGATAGATTGTCCTATAAGGAACAGCAAGAAGGACAGTTTGGTCCAATCTCAGTGACGAGATGTAAAATTATTGATTTAGAGAGCTGTAAGGTGCCTTAGAGGCCAACTAAGACAATTTTTCATTTTGAAGATAAGGATGAGGCCCCAGAGAGGTTAAGTGATTGCCTGAGGTCCCAGGTAGTAAGTTTCAGAGCCAAGATTTAAACTCATGTCCTCTGACTCCAAAGCTAGTCCTCATTCCTCGTGTTTTTTTGATTATCCTTCACTAGTCACAGAATAACCACAAAGTTGTAGGACTGAGGCTAGAAGGGACCTCAGAGATCATCTAGTCAAACTCCCTCATTTTACAGATGAGGAAGCAGGCCCAGGGAGGTTAAGTGACTTGCCCGAAGTCACTGCAGCACGGATGTGACTATATTCTCAAAGGAATATGCCAGGGGAGGACAAATCTCTGTCAGTTCTTACCAGGATAGTAAGTACAGGCTTGCTTGGCAACAAACAGATGTGTTTGTCATTGAGGACCAGCTTTGATAAGTTCAGAGAGGCTTATTATAGATGATAAATTCTTTAACCAATGCAGCTCTCAAAGGACATTTTCCATGCAATAAAGGCATTAGGAGCTTCATGGGTCTTTGAAAATGAAGTATTAAAGAAAACATTGTTGATAAAATCTTAGATTTTAACTATTTGGATTTTCCTTTCCTATGTTCAGTCTTATTTTCTTAGACTCTCAACTGCTTGACAGCAGGAACCATAATTCTTCCATATTCCCCCCATCCCCCATCCATATACATTCTATGTACACTAGCTCTATGTACAGCATTCTATGCACACTAGCTCAGGGCTTCATGAGAACTTCCAAGGTCTGAAATTCTGCTCTGGCCTTTTTTTAGTATCTCTTTTTACGTGAGCTCAGAAGCTTTTGTTGATAGAATCTTATAGTCACCATGTTCTTGCCACCCTCAATTTTAACAAAACTTATTTGTGTGTAGGGCATTATGTAATGCCTTTGAGAGATGGAAAGCTTAGTTAAGATACAATTCCTTGGAGACACATGGATGGTAAAATTACAGAGTAGTCATTTTCCTTGACCCTTTCCAATCCAAAAAACTAAGAAAAGGAATTATATACCAGATATAGAATATATGATAATATATTATATATTATAATAATATATTATTATTACTATATAATATTATAATGTATAATATATGATAAGAAGTCAGAAACACTGTGTAAGGTGAAAAACAACAACAAAAATGCTATGAAATAACATTGGAGAGCCAAAATATCTACAGTTGGGTCTCAGTGTCACCACCCCAAAGTGAATGCAAACAACCTTGAAGGCTTGTGCTTCTGGATAGGTTGTATGCCTGTTCATTTCCGCTACCACTCCAACATTGATTCAGCTTGAAATCCTCACTCCATAAGAGGCAGCAGTCAGTCAATGAGAATTTATTAAGCTTATTATATGCCAGCCTCTGTAGGGAAGGTAGCATGTAAATAACTAGATATAAAAGCTTTATCAGAGTAGATGCATGGTAGTTTGGAAAGGGGGACAATAGAGATGGCTTTTGCCAAGGTAAGACAAGGAAAGGGAGCATTAGAGAAGAGAGTACAGGTAGCCTAGAGCTATATACTAGGGCAAGGAACTTCCATGACTGAGGGAAAGGGGACTGGTAACTTTTCCCCATAGGGTATGTTCTGGCCAGGTTCTGATCTGGCTCCTCACATATTCCTATGTGAGAAGGTCAAGGATACTCAGGCCTTTAGTGGGAAAGGAGAAGAACCAAAGAATGAGGAAGGAAGTCGGAGACATTGTAAAACAGAAAAAAAGGAGAAAAATTGAGTAAAAACCTAATTCACGAGCATATAAAACAAGAGGGAGGCTCATAAAGACAGAAAGAAGAATGGGTAAATAGTTAGAGGTATCAGGACACTATGAACAAGCATTAAACTCTGAAGGAAAATGAATCAAGACAAGAATTTAATAGACTCCCAAGAGATTACAAAATAACATCAAGAATCAAACTTCAGAATGGGGAGGGAGAGAAGAAGAAAGCAGAAGAATTTAGGAATCAAATTAGGTCAGAAATCAGGACTTTCAACATAGGATTAAAAAATACCAGGGCACATAATTTAGGATAAGTGATAGTCTCTCCAAAGAAGAGGTTCTGAGAGAGAGAATAATAAATTTGAAACACAAAAAATATAGAAGTAGAAGAAAATTTAGGAGAAGTAAAAGACCACAACTTTAAAATAACACATGAATTCTACATGAACCAAAGAGACTGACAAACTGACATTAAAGACAGGATTCTGTAGAATTATATAACTTAAGAATATGAAAAATAAAAATAACCCTAAATATCATACCTCAGGAAGTAACGTGAGAACATTTGAATACCAACAATAAAAGAGGGATCTATCAAACCCACACATCACTAACAGAGAAAAACCCCATGCTTGAAAGTTCAAGTCATATAGTGGTCAAATCTCACAATTTCAATAATACCAAAATCTTTTTTACAAGTCTCCAGGAAAAAAACCCCAAAAAACAAGCTAGTGCTACCAAAGAGAGCTATACAAATTATTCTCAGGTAAGGAAGAAAATGTTCTACCAGATTCCTTTTATGAGACAAATATTGTCTTACTACCTAAATCAGAGAAGGATAAAGCATAGAAAGAGAACAAAAGACCAAAATTAGAAATGAGTATTGATGTAGAATTTTTATATAAAATCTTAGCAAAGAGACTATGGTACTATAGCTAGAAAATGATTTACTATGATCATATTGGTTTTATACATGAGATATGGCTCAACATTAGAAAATGTTAACATAATAAATTATATTAAAAACATAGTATATAATTATGACAATAGGTGCAGAAAAAAGCTTGACAAAGTACTCATTTATGCTAAAAGTCCAAAAGTACATGGAACATAGGAGGTTCATTTTTTTATATGATGAAAAGCACATATATCTAAAACCAAAAGCTAGCATTATTTCAATGGGGAAATACTAGACACCTTCTCAATAAATAGAGGAACAAAACAAGGATACCCTTTCCTCACTACTGTTTTAGGTAGTTCTAAAAATATTCATTATAGTGATAAGAAATTAAAAACATAGACATTGTCAAAGAGGAGACTAAATTGTCCAGAGTAGCAAACAATGGTATTATTTCCTTTAAAAGTCCCAGAATGCCAGCAAAGAAACTGAGTTAATTAAAAACTACAGTAAAGTAGAAAGATATAAAATAAATCTACAAAAATAGTCAGCCTTTCTATATATGTATAACAAAATTTAGGAAGAAATAAAATCAAGGAAAACCCCATTCTAAATGATTACAAAAACCATGAAATATCTGGGAATTAATTTCCCCCAAATCATGCCAGACATTTAAACACAATTCCAAAGCACTCTTTAAAGAAACACAGAGTGTCAAATAATTGGAGCAATATTTATACCTCATGGTTGGTCTGTGCCAATGTATGAAAATTAACAATACTACCTACATTGATCCCCAAATTTAGAGCTATGTCAATCAAACTACCAGGATGGGTAAAGCTAGACAAAATAATAAAATTCCTTTGGAGGAGCAAAAGATCTGGAATATTAAGGGAAATAATTTTAAAGGAAGGAATTATGAGGGAATAGTGCTTTCAATCCTCATATATACTTTTTTAATTTTAAAAATTAAATTTTATTGCTATCTTTTGTTTTTACATTACCTACATTTCCTAGTGTAACACTCTCCCTTCTCAGATATACATACTTTATAATAATGGATAAAAAAGGAAGAAGAAAGTTCAGTAAAACTTAACAATATATTGAAAAAGACTAGCATATAGTCATCCAATTCTGTAAAGAAGCTGAGGAAAGTGCTTTTTCACCTTCATATTTTATTATAAAACAGAAATTATTCAAACTGTATATTATTGGTGAAAACAATAAAAAAGTACACCAGTGGAATGGACTAAGTAAGCAAGAAACAGAAATATTTGATTCTTAATCTAGTGTCTAATCCACTTGAGAACACAAACTACTTTGAGGAAAACCTGCCATTTGACAAGAAGTATTGGGAATGCGGGAAATCAATTTGGTAAAACATAGTAGGTTTAGGCCAGACCCCCATTTCACCCGACATGTAACAGTAGGTTCCAAGTGGATACCCTCTTTAAAAGTCTCATAAGAAAAACATGGAGAAAAATGAATAGAGATATAGAAGAAATCTTTCACAACTATAGGTAGGGGGAGAATTTTTTTTAACAGAACAAGGAATAGAGATTGCAAAGGATAAAGCAGACTATATTGATTACTTGAAATTGAAAAGCTTTGCAAGAAGGTGGCTGGAAAGCAGAGACTCGCCTAAAGCTCTCCCCCAGGACCCTCCAAACACCTATAAAAATGGCTCTGAACAAATTCTAGAACTGCAGAACCCACAAAATAGCAGAGGGAAGCAAGGCTCCAGCCTAGAGCTACCTGGATGGTTGCTGGGTAAGGTTTTTTGCACAGACCTGGGAGTAGAGTTGAGCACAGCCCAGTGTGGGCTGCGCCTGGACCAGCCAGACTGGGAGCCGGGTGGAACAGGCCCTAGCACCCTGAATCAGTGAGCTGTTGTAGTTACCAGACTTCTCAACCCACAAACACCAAAAACAACAGAGAAGGTTAGTGGAAAAAACTGCGGGAACAGAGTGAAAGGAGTTCTTGGTTCAGCCAGTGGCCCCGGGGCAGATATCATCTACAGAACTATAGCTGCAGTTGCTTCCTGCCCCAGGCCCACCTGGTGGGAGGAATTAAATGGCAGATCAGAGAGGGAGTGCAGAGCCTGCTCAGATCTGAGTCACGGTCCCAGTTGGCGGTTCTTGGGGGAGGAGGAGTACTGGTGTGGCAGAGCTTGCTGTGTAGAAATAGCTCTGAAAACAATAGCATAGCCCGTCAAGCTTAGGACAAAGTATTCTCTACTCTACAAGCAGTTATACCCCCATGAAAAACTGAAAGGTCAAGTAGTTAGCTGGGAACAAGGCCAGGCAGCGAAAATGGACTCAGATTCAGACTCAGACTTTGGAATCTTTCTTTGGTGACAAAGAAGACCAAAACATATAGCCAGAAGAAGTCAACAAAGTCAAAGAGCCTACATCAAAAGCCTCCAAGAAAAACATGAACTGGTCTCAGGCCATGGAAGAGCTCAAAAAGGATTTGGAAAAGAAAGTTAGAGAAGTAGAGGAAAAATTGGGAAGAGAATTGAGAGTGATGCAGGAAAACCATGAACAAGTCAATGACTTGCTAAAGGAGACCCAAAAAATACTGAAGAAAATAACACCTTAAAAAATAGACTAACTCAAATGGCAAAAGAGCTCCAAAAAGCCAATAAGGAGAAGAATGCCTTGAAAGGCAGAATTAGCCAAATGGAAAAGGAGGTCCAAAAGACCACTGAAGAAAATACTACCTT
>JAQQSZ010010291.1:0-12550 GCA_028646595.1 Phalanger gymnotis
GCTCTCCAGAATAGTTGGATCACTTTACAACTCCACTAACAATGCCTTATAGTCTCTATTTTCCCACATCCCCTCCCACATTTATCATTTCTGTTTTCTGTCATATTAACCAATGTGATAGGTATGAGATGATACCTCAGAATTATTTTAATTTGCATTTCTCTAATAAGTAGTGATTTAGAACATTTTTTCCTTATGACTATAGATAGATTTGATATCTTCATCTGAAAATTGCCTGTGCATATCCTTTGACCATTTATAAATTGGGGAATGACTTGTATTGTTTATAAATTTGACTCGGTTCTCTATATATTTGAGAAATGCGGCCTTTATCACTTATTTTCTGTAAAAATTGTTTCCTAGCTTTCTGCTTTCCTTCTAATCAGTCGTGTTGGTTTTATTTGTGCAAAACCTTTTTAATTTAATATAATCAGTTATCCATTTCACATCTTGTAATGTTTTCTATCTCATGTTTGGTCCTAAATTCTTCCCTTTTCCATAGATTTGACAGGCAACCTATTCCTTGCTCTCCTAATTTGCTCATGATTGTTTTCATTTTTCAAAAGCTACTTTTGCTATGAGGTTATAAGCATCTGAATTTTAGAAGGACGTGGGTGGAAATGATCATTTTCTCCTCATTCCTGATTAGTTGTGTTGTTTTTGTGTCTGGAATTTTAATTCACAACTGATTCTTTACCCAAGTTGCTAAGTCTTGATAATATATGACAATTATAGGGTTAAACATGCTTTAAATTCCCTGTGATAATTGTTCTTAGATATGTAGATCTTCAGTGTAGCTCCAGAGACAACTATTTAGTAGACAGCATTTGAATAATACAAATGTGTGGTTGATAAAAATGGATTAAAGTTTCAGGGTGGTACCAATGGGTGATATTTAATATTGAATGACATGTATTAAGACAAATGCTTTTATATATAATTTATTTGGCATTGTAAATGCATTTATCTTGTGAGATACAGACCCCCTATTGCCACATGAAGTATTCTGGAAAGGTTTGGAGTAAATAAATAATAAAACCACTTTGATATACAATCTAACAATATTAAATATTAAGACTTTCAGATGATTGATTTTAATACTTAATTAACTTATTTAAAGTCCAATCTAACTCTTTTGTATTAAAGGTTGACAGACAGGAGTTCAAGTGGAGGGATTTTTATTGAATAAAACCTCACAGCATCGTATTTCACAGTGCTGTATTCATCTTTGGCTAACGTGACTAAGTAATATCCCCTTCCCATGCCTACCCTGCATTCCATTTTTTGACCAATTTATTGTCCATCTTCTAATTATGAGGCTGCAATTTCATTTGGATGCATTTCCCCTCTGCCCTTACTTTTATTGTCCCAGATGCCGTTTCTCAGGTTATACACAGTCCTCATGGCAGAAAAGCCCCACCTAAAATGATGATACTTCTTTGATGTCACTTTTTCTCAAAGGCTAGCAGTAGTACATTTATGATGCTTTCCTTATCTAAGAGATCTTTATGTAAAATAATAACAGTTTCAGTGTTTGACTTGTAAGTTTATCATCCATCAAGAATTTAAATGAATGAAATATGCTTATCAGAACTTTTCTCTGAATATGTATGTCTTTACA
Organism: Phalanger gymnotis; assembly: GCA_028646595.1. Lineage (NCBI taxonomy): Eukaryota > Metazoa > Chordata > Mammalia > Diprotodontia > Phalangeridae > Phalanger > Phalanger gymnotis. The sequence continues at coordinate 1,622 of JAQQSZ010010291.1, forward strand.
ACAGCATAATTCAGAATACTAACTCAAAGCCCAAGTATTAAAAACAATAAAGAAAGGAACAAAAGGTGAATATATGGAATCTAATATTCAGTGGAAATACATTATTATTTTTTCTGGAGGTTTTGTCTATATGATACCATTTTGGGAGTGAAAAATTAAAGTTATTAACCACTTGTTTTGTGTCAACAATGCCAACAGTTGGTTTCCTTTCCTCATTCCCTCTCTCCCCCTCTTTTTTGGCTGAGGAGACTTCCTGTTTGACCCACCATATGGATGGATATAGCTTAGATCTTGCTAAGAACATAAACACCTTGAGGGAATGGAAAATTTCTTTTTTGTCTTTGTGTCATATATGTATGTAATATGTGCCTTTTAATTAATAATAATAGCTGCTATCATTTATAAAGCTCTTTAGATTTCGAAGTACTTTACAAATATTACCTAATTGGATGTTGTATGTAGTGGGGCAAACTGTTTACTTTAGAAGTAAAATTTGTTCCCTCTAACTTTTTTTGATTAACTACCCATTTTGTTATATTTTTACAATTTTTTAATTTGAAAACATTAAAACACGTCATTTCTTATTTCCCCCCAGATTGTCTTTCGGCAAAGCTGTAGGCTTAAAACCTCGTCTATTTCTACCCTTATTCTATTTCTCTAGAGTCCATGAATCATTCTCATTTGAATTTCCTCCTTTTGGATGATCATTTTTAACCTTATAGGAAAAGAACTGATTTTGTAAGTCATATGACTCAGTCATTTGATCCAATATTTGTCATATGATCTCCTCCATAAGGTTAGTTTTTCATTTTAAAGGAAATTTGCAGGTACTTTTTTTTTTTTTTAAGTTATACACTGGTAGCCAAGGTGGCATGTAAACTTTAGAGCAAAGTCACGTGTGTATTTTTAGGGTTGGATGAGGCAAATTCAGCTCTTTTGTTCTTGTGACTCAAAAGGAAAGCTGTTCTCAGTTTTATGTTATTGTTCCTTTACTGAAATGGGAAGATTAGGTTTCCTCCACCCCCAAGTTTAATGCTTCTAATGCCACTTTTAATGTCTACCCTTACTAGGGTGTAGATCTGGCAGTCAGTCATTAAGCTTTAACCTTTATTTTGAGAATGATTTTTAAAAGAGTATTAGAGTGATTACTTAGTAAATGATGTTTTTCCTGAGTTTATTTTTTCTCCACTATGCCATATGAGGGAAGATGATTTAAAGGCATTGGCCTTGCTTGGTAGTTGTTGTAATTTCAGTCAAGTTGGGACTTTCTTACTGTTTTAAAATGATTGATTAAGTGTCTTTGATTGAGCCTTACTAGGTGTAAAGCACCAGGCCCAAACCCCTATCTACTAGGTGCTAAGCCTCTGTGGCCATGAAGCTCTCAGGGTCCTAAGGGGAGTTGCTAAGACCAGAGCCAATAGTAGGAGCCTATGTTCTGGTCACTCAGATGATGTTTGATGACAGCTAAAGAGTGTATAAAAAGAGAGAACAGAGAGCTATTTGCTTAGGGCTCTCGCTCTTGGAAGTTTGTTGAAGTGGAGACTCTGTAGTTATGAGACAGCTGTAGTTATGAGCCCTCCAGCTTGTAAACCCAGATGTTTGGACTTTGTTAAACTTTGGTAACTATGCATTGAGATTTGAATCAGACAAGGTCTATCTGTTGATGTTTGTAATTTGTTTCTATTTGCTCTGAAGTTCAGGGTGCTGGATTTTTCTCCTCAACTAAGTGAATAATATTTGTATGCTGGATTAAAGTTGCTTTCCTTAGTAAAGCAGATCAAAAGAACCTGTGCTGGCAGCTTTCTGTGAGCTGGTTGTTTCCGGGTCTTACAGCCCTCCAGCACCTGCTAGCAGATTGTTGCAACAGTTGTAATGCTGATTTAAGAAACAATTTTTGGGTTAAGAATTATCTTCTATAAAAGCATTCTAACTGTTGATTTTCTTAATATTTTTAAATGTTGATCATAAAAATGTATTTAAATAAAAGTTATTGCTTTTGAAGGAATAATTTCTTGGTTAGTCAAAGTAGACCAATATTTTGCTTCGTACTTGATCTTAGTTACTTGTCATTTGTTTATCATAGCCAAACAGCACACACACACAAAAATTTGGTTACTTGGGTTTTCTGCATTCTTTTAAATGTATGTTAGTTGTACTTAGAAAAGTAATTTTTAAAGATAATAAAATACAAAATCTCTGAGAGCGAAAACGACCTGAGAGATTCTTAAAACTGAGGCCCAGAGAGGTCGTGCTACTTGGCCAAGGTCACAAAGCTAAGTTAGGCAGAACTAGAACTAAAACCCAAATTCGAGAGCACTTTGTGCTCCACCAGGAGATGAGATGGCAGCTTTTCACTCAAACTGGTAAACAATTTGGCATGAAATTAAGTCATAACAAATGGTCAGTTCAAAAAAATCAAGTAAAAAAACAAGAAGCCTTTAGAATGTGTGATTTCAGTTCTATTTCTGTTATTTGACCCAATTCTACTGCCTGTTGCTCTTTCTTCTGCCTATGGAATATCCAGATGTATGGGTTACATATCCTGCCTTTAATTAAAAAAAAAAGTGGTAGGAGATTTTTAGGTGTTGAAGGCATACTAGTACCTATTTAAATCTAATTTTTGTTTTGTAATGTAATGAGAAAAATTGACAACATTGGAAAGGATAGAACCTTGTAGAAATTATCCTCTGAAAATATGAACAGTTAAAATATTTTTTAGTTATTTAGTTGACTTAGAATTAAATTAATTTATAATCCTGAAGTAAACTTATCTAAATTTGTTCATTTGTGTATCCTTGCCTTCTTTGTTGATAATTTCTCCCATTCCTGAATCTGCCTTATGTGCAGAGTTTATGATTGATGCTTGTGATTATGGGTTCTCTGCATTCAATGCAATTCACCAGACATGTACCAAGTAGCTACTGTGTGTAAGACTCTGGCTAGGTGATCTGTGAGTCTTAAAAGTAGCTTTGTAATTATTCACAGTCTGCAGTTGAATAAATTCTTTGCCTCAATTTGGCATAAGCCCACTTGAAGGCACAGACCAGAAAGAAGTGAATAAAATTTTTTTTCTAATGTAATAATAACCTTAGCGTTCTCATGTGTGATGGTCACATCATTTTGAACAAAAAATGGAGTAATGGATTTCATTTTGTGGTATATTTTTAATTAAGAAAACAGTATCTAATTTAATAAATAAAATATATAAGGGTTCTAGAAATATTTAAGGTCTCTGAAATACTAGAAGATACAATGATACAACTTCATTCCTCAATCCTTTTTTTTTGACCAAATGTTGGGAAATGAAAATCCTGTTTGGTAGAAAAATTGAGATTAATAAAATCACTGTAATAAAAATAACTTATAGAAAACTATCAATGTATATTCCAATTGAGAAAAATTTGAATCCACTTTCTCATGAACTTATGGACCCATCAACATTTCTTGAACCTGTCAAAGGATTTGTTCATATGCTATAAAATGGTTTAATTAATTTAATTTAATTAATTAATAGTTTAGTTAATTAATCTAAAAAGCACCTTCTATGTGCTAAGCACTAGGGACACAACAGCAAAATGAAACCATTCCTACCTTCAAGGAGCTTAAATGCTAATGTAGGAGACTGCATGTGTGTATCATATACATGTATCCATACCTGTATATGCAAATACATTTTCATATACATCTATACACATGACAGGCAATGCTGATGCAAAATTACCTTGTGCGAGAGGTGCCAGTCTCTGAGGAGACCAGGAGCAGTGACCTGCAGAATGCTGCACTTAAATGTGGAATCTTTAAAGAAGCCATGAGCTGTAGGAAAGAGTATTTTTGTAGGGGTGGGGCAGCAGCCACCATTGCTGAGATATGGAGAGAAGGCTGGGAGCTCCATGTGTGAGGAACACCAGGAGAGCCAGCCTGGCTTAGAGCATGTGGAGGGGAAGAATGGGGAATCAGATTAGAAAAGAGAAATGAGGCCAACCTGCAAAGAGCTATAAGGGCCAAAGGAAGGAGTTTCAGTGTTATCCTAGAGGTAAAAAGAATCACTGGTGTTGATTATTGTCACAGTCATGGTTTCACATTCCACTCTGTTATTTTCCTGCTTCTATGACTTTGAGCATATCCATTCACATCCTCAGGCCCCAGTCGCCTCTGTAAAATTGGTGAGTTATACTGACTGAGATCTCAGCTCCCTTTTGGCTCCACAGCCTGCCATTTTGTGATTTTTTTTTCTTTTTGCCTCTTCCACACAGTCTCAGATTATTGTTTAAGAAATAATAGTGACCAGTTCTATGTGTTTGTTTTCCTTCCAGATATCCATCCCTTTTGGTGATAGTTGTCATTGCTAGCTATGTTTCATTCCTTCTCTGAAACTCATCACCCCTTGCAGGCTGAAGAACAAGAAGTCGGCATTGACCCTTTACTGGGCTACTTGAAGTCTGAAGGTAAGTTTTGTATTCCTATGCTTTCCCCCTTATCCTTGGAAAGCCTTAGATGAGACTCTGATGATAGCAAAGCCTGTCATAGTTTGTTTAATTCTCCCAATGAGGCTGAACAGGGCAACTTTAAGAACATTTCACAGAATGTGCATAGTATACTGTGACACTAATGAAAACCACAAAAAGTCAACTTTCAATTACATACAGAATCATTAACCAAATGTTTAATGTGCTGTCATCCTTTTAAAATCATAAACCAAATAGTGACTTTAGCAGAAGAATGTAGAAATGCAAAGTGGGCTGTGTCCAAGCTCTTTTAGCTGCTTTAGGAGTTATTTTTTCTAAAATAAATCAATCTTTTTTTTGTTTGTTTGTTTTACATGTATGTGTGTCCGTCCTCCCCCCCAAGCTTAGGTTACGCAAGGATAAAAACTCGTTTGCTTCTAGTTTTCTTTGTAATGCTCAAGGTTCTGTTATGATTTTAAGTGAACAGTAGTAGAATCGAACCATTTATAATTTTGTTTTTTCCCCTGTTAAACTAATGTGTAGTGAGAATACCCCATCATTACTGAGGGAACCGCCTTTAAATCTTTTTCCATATTCCATTCCCTTTCTAGTCATTTATTAGCAATTATGACATGATTTATTAAGAGGAACTAAATAATAAACTCAAGCTTCTTAGAAATTTTATCCTTCCAAGAAACTATTCATCAAATTCTTAGAGATTCTCAGGGGGCTGATGTGCTATATAGAGACCAGTAATCTTCCATTTACCTTCACTAGGATTAAATGATAAAAATGTTTTTAAACTGATCAAAATAACTTTTCTCTATTTCTTGTCCACTTAACCCAAATTGTTCTTTAAACACGTCTTTATTATGTTATGCAATTTAAACATTCTATTCATTTATCTCCCTAATAAGTTGGATTTTAGTTAATGTAAGTGATTTGAGAAATACATTTATATGGAAATGGAGTACATTTTATTTTCAGTTTTTTTCAATTCAGTATTAAAAGTAACGTCACTAGTACTATTGAAAATAATATTTTAATGCTACTAGATGTCCTAATTATTATATTTTTTGGTGCATTAAGGACTTTAAAGGTTAATTCTCAACACTTTAGCTGCTTCCTTGGAATTTTGTTTTTATTTAAAATGAGGCATTTTGGATCTTTCATTTCATCTATATAGAGAATTCATGGTTTGGAAATTATCGCCTGACAAAAAACTCTTTTGTAACTTCTCCTCTTAAAGAATTGCCTGGGACTTTGGGAGCTTCATTTACTTGTCCATGGTCATAGAAATGCTGTGTAGAAAGAGGCAGGATTTGAATGCAGGTCCTGCTTGCTCTTAGGCCAGTCTTTTATCCACCATGTCTTGTTGCCTTTTAGGTTTTCTGTATGAGATAATTAAAATATGGTACAATATTTTAAAATTTAGGTTGCAAACATATGCCATACTTTTAAAAGAGTTTTCTTTAATAAAATGAAAAAAAAATTATGATGTAAGAAATAGTTTCTCAAAACGAAGTGGTCTTCAGCTAATTAACTCTGAAAATAAGTATGACTCGTAATCAGCATAAGGTCTTGTCACTGCAGTTTATGACTTTGTTTCTGGCTGAAATGGATATTTCTTATCACAGTTTGTTTGGGGGGTAGAGGGTTAAGAATAAATTTCGATCCTAACTATTTCTCTTCTGAAAAATGGAGATTTTAAAACCCTGTTACAAAAATATTTTAAATTAATTTTACCTGTTATTGTTTGCAGGAATGCTTAGTTACCTTGACTAAAAAGGCTTTTCGTTTATATCCTATCCTAACATTTCTGTGACATACAGAGTTATTAGGACTGAATTGATGTTTAAAAGTGCCATTAATTCATTTACCCCAAATGTTCATTAACAATGTAAATGTATGCTGATGTTCTATGAGACAAGGAAGTGACTAATGACTCTTCGCACTAACAACACTTAAAATGAATAGAAACTTTAGATAGCTAATCTTGAAGTAATCAAGACCCTCATTCAGCTTGGCTTCTCTGTATGCTCTAAAACAGCTGTCAACTGTTAAAAATATATACAAAACACACACATACGCACATGCACATGCAAAGAGAAAGATATGTAAATATATGGCTCTTCAAAGTCATAAAGGTTACTAACCATAGTGGATTTTGTGCATTGTATATGTAAATATTTTATAGAAAGCATCTATTTCGTCTTCGTAAATTTCCTTTTTTGAGCAGAAATGTGCATTGCATTTTAATATGGACTTCCTATTCAACTGAAGTATCATCACCTTACTAGTATGTTTGTTTATTTTTTAAATGTTTTTGTAGGAGCCTCCAACTTTAGATTTGAAAGTGTTTATATATTTTTGAAGCCTTACCACAGCATATCCTCCATGATTCTTTTGCAATAGAGTATCTATCTGGCTATTGAGTTGTTCCCATTTGTAATTAGTCGAAGACTAATATATCATTAGCAGTGATTCTGAGTGAAATCATTCTTTTTTTTTTTCTTCCAGTAACCCCCATGCCACCCCCCAATCTCCCAAATGAGCAGAAGCCTACCATTTTTTTTCAAGCTGAATTTTAACCATTCATGAAGAAAACTTGCCATTAAAAAGGGCCTGTGGAAAAAAGTGATTATCAAAAGAAAACTCCATAGGATTGTTATTATTTGTGACTGAGCGTATAGAAGAAAATGGAGGGAGTTTAAGGGGTGATGGAAGATGTATAGTGAATCCTCTTTACAGGTTGTGTGGCCTTTGCTGCTAACTGTCTGTGCTTACATCTCTTCTTTTTTAACATTAAAGAGAATATGGCATTCTGTCTTCTCTATAACAACTGGAATACCATAAACTTGAAATACCACAGCAAGTCCCAAGACCCTTGACTAATACTATGTGAATTCTATAGCCAAAGTAAAAGATTTGTTATCATTCATTCACAAGCCATACTTTTATAAAGTAATAATTGAATGAAGAAGTAATTATTTTACTTCAAACTGAAAATAGCTTAACAAAGTAATACAAGTCAGGAAATAATTTCTAGAGTTTGATATATTCTCAAATAAATTAAGGCCTTACCCTAACTTGCTTTCCCCACCAAAAAAAGCTCTTTGATGGAGTCACCTGCTGCTCCTGGGAAGACCACCATTTTCTTCTCCTCTAAGATCTTTGAGAACAATATTATGGTTATTTCCAGTTGATTTTACCTGGTTTACTGTAGTTATATAATTTATCCATATATTTATATTTTTTATTTATGTATGTATTTTAATATAAAGAGCCTTAGTAAAAACATATTTCCTCTTTCTTGTGGAACATAGCTGGAGTTACCCTTTCATCTAACTTTAGCTCAGGGAATGATTATCAAACCTACATTACTATTGCTGCTGTAAAGGTTGTGATAAGCTGCTGCTCCATTCAGATGTTTTGGATTTTCTTGTGTCAGTTTCTCAGGCACAGGCTGCTTTGCCTTGTTACCCCTCTCTACTCCTTTAGATGCCTGCTGTGAGCCCTGCTTCCATATCTCTGTACCATTCTATCTTACCTTTTTTTGTGGCCTCTGAAAACTGGTTCTCTTGTCAGGGAGTTGTACTTCATGGGTCTGTGCTCTCTCCCTGGAAAATTAATTTTATATATTTTGTATTTAATTGTGTATGCATAAATTATTTACCCCCAGTAGTATGTAAACTACTTGAGTGTAGAAACAGCTTCATTTTTTTCAGTATCTCCAATGCCTATCACATAATCATCACTTAATAAAATGCTATTTGAATAGAATTTTTTATATCAACACATGAAACATTTAAAATTGTTGCTTTGTGCTTATTTTTTTATTTATCCTGTCAGGTCATTAAGATTATTATTAATTTATTTTCTCCCCCAAGAATTACTATCCTTTTGAGTATCCTTAAATCATTATGAATCAGATAAAAGGAATACAGAATAATATTTTAATTTTTAAAGGGCTCATAAAAATTATTTAGTACTACTTCCTCATTTTGCAGACAACAGATTTTTTTGTTTTCATAATTAGCAGTAAGAATGACAATAGTAATTGAGTTCATATGTACCCTATATGAAAATATTACCAATATCAGAGTTTTGAGGGGAGTTCATTGTGATCTTCTCCAACCCATGCTTGGCCTATGTCACCTTGTGGGTTTTGAATCCCGGTTATGTTACTAGATATGTGGTCTTCAATGAGTTATTTTACCTTTTATTGACCTCAGTTTCCTCATCTATGTACTAAGGGAGTTGGGCCAGATTTTCTCTGAGGTTTCTGTTATCTTTCAATCCTGGGATCCCTCTATAGCACCTCTAGCAAGTATCCAGCCAGGCTCTATTTGAACGCCTCCAATGATTTTCTCTTACTTCTCTGCATATTCATCCATGCTTATTCTAGTACTTGAAATTTTCTCCTTTCTGGTCTTCAAAGCCTATAAACTCGTCTTTCAAATCCCTCTTAACACCCACTTCTATGCTTCCTTTTAATTACAGTCTATACTAAAAGTTTCCCTAAGGATGAATTGGAGAGAGTTTCCTGACAAATAAATGTCAAGTTATCATACCCTAATTAACCCAAAGCAAAAATCAGTTCAGCAAGACCGGGAAAAAAGGAAAAGCTTTTTGCTTTTTGCCCAAGAAGTTCATAGCTACTCTAATTCAATCATTTTATGAAACTAGAGCATATGTAACATGACTATGTTCAATATACATGTCTGTTTCCTGGATTTTGTAAAAATAAGTCATTTCCTTGTAGTTTCTACAGTTTCCAAAAATTGATATGCTATACTGGAAAATGTCCATCTTACAATATATGTGATTTTACCTTAACTATTCAGGACTTTTCCAAAGTAAGCTTTCATAATTCCTTCTTTTCCTTTCTAAATTGGGGGGTGGGGAGATGGGCGTGAGAGGAAATATATGCTTAGTTTTTAAAATTTAATTAAAAAACAAAGTAGGTCATTAAAGTTCTAAAAAGCTTGGCATATTTTGTGCTTTCTTTTAAATGTGCATTTAATATTGTATACTTTGAAATCAATGTGTATTGATTTACATTCATTATGTTGTTTTAGCTTCTTAACAGTTCTATGTCATAGGTATTACAAATACTATTTGCCTAGTCAATATGGGAGGGGTTGTAGAATGATAGGCATACTAATACATTGCTGGTGATACTGTGAAATGGTATAACCGTTTTCGAAAACAGTTTGGAATTATGCAGGTAAAGTAACTAATTTCCGTATCTTTTCAACTAGAGCCTCCATTACTGGAATTATATCCCAAAGAAGCCAATGATAGGAACTCCCCATAAACACCAAAATATTTATAGCAGTACTTTCTGTGATAGCACAGGATCGGTAACAAAAGAGATGCCCATTGGTTAGGGAATGACTAAACAAATTCTGGTACATGGATGTAATGGAGTATTATGGAGCCGTAAGAAATGACGAATGTGATGAGTACAGAGAAGCATGGAAAGTTCTACATGAACTGATGCAGACTGAAGTATGCAGAAGCAAGAAGACAGTCTGCATAATGGCTTGTCGTTGTCAGGCAGTGATGTGTACTCTGTGACACTGCAGATCATTGTATCCGTGGGATTTCCTTGGGAGGGATACTGGAGTGGTTTGCCATTTCCTTCTCCAGTGGATTAAGGCAAACAGATGTTAAGTGACTTGCTCAGTGTCACACAGCTAATGAGTGTCTGAGGCTGGACTTGAACCGAGGTCTTCTTGGCTCCACGCCCAGCGCTCTATCCACTGAGCCACAAAGTTGCCTCCTGACAGACAGTGTAACACAGCGGCTGCAACAGTGCAAACAGAAAGAACAATCAGAACTGAATGTAGCAGAATTATAATGATCAGGAATGATGGGAATGGTGAGACAGGAGAGGACGCCCCCAGCCTGTCCCTTTGTGGAGGAGGGGGGCGGGGCATCGGTGTTACACGCTGCGTATGGTTTATACTTCTTCAGTGCATCAAAAAGTTGTGTTTTCTTCCTTCCTATGAAAATACTGTGTTTTGTATGGAATGCTCCTGTCGAAAGGGGAAAGGGATGGATGCTGGGGATCACTATGATGGTATTAAAAAAACCAAACTGTTGTAGTTCAGTCATGTCCAACTCTTCGTGACTCTTTCTGGAGCTTTCTTAGCAAAAACACTGGAGTGGTTTGCAGTTTCCCATTTTACAGATGAGGAAACTGAGGTGAACAGAGGTTGAGTGACTTGCCCAAGATCGCACAGCTGTTAAGTGTCCGAGGCCAGAATTGAACTCGTAAAGATGAGTCTTGCTGGTTTCAGCCTGGCTCTCTCTGCACTGTATTATCTACTTACTCCTCTAAACAAAAGGCATTAATAAAAGCATATTTTAAAAAGTATTATTTGCCCAATATCACAGATGAGGAAGCTGAGACTCGGGTGAATTGACTGGTTTATGGCCGCCCAATTAGTGAGTATCAGAGGTGGGATTTGAACCC